>CM050326.1:59690194-59913048 GCA_027475135.1 Bactrocera correcta | reverse complement strand
TTCTCTTTACTGGCGTCAGCTTTTTAAAACGTGCTCAACTAATATGGAGTAATCTAATGACAAAACTGTTTTAAAGTTTTTTTTTTAATAGGAGCTCTTGTCTTTCCATAGCCACATTGTGTAATTGAACTTATATAGCGCAAGATACCGATTTCTAAAGTAATCTACTGGAAAAATAATAGGTTTTCTTTACTTTACCAAATACACTCTTAAGTATTATATAAAGTCAATGAAACGCTTACATTAGGTATTGTATATGGGCGCTAGAGATGGTATTTTTCTAATTTTATCCATTTTTAGGAAATACGACATATAATTAACTAAAAATTACTTCCCGATTTTCAATAAAAGTACCTTGCAAATTCATTAATATTGGTAGTCGAAAAGTCTTTTCGTATTTCTAATCCAATTTTAACTTATTTTTTATATTTATAATAATAAATAAGTAAACAAATATGTACCATTTTGGTCGACCACTTTTTGCCATTTTTCCGCTAGAGACATTATTCCATTAGTGTAAAACTTTCATCAGTGTAAATCGAAATTTTCAGAACGGAAGCGAGCGAACCATTGTTGTGCTACACAAACTGATACAGCATCATCTTCACAAACTTCACAAGTTTCATTGGGGGCTTGCGTGGCATTCTTCCCATTTCTTTACAAAAACTTCAAAATATAGCGATTTCATTCATTATTTTCCACTCCTTTTTTGGTTAAACGAAGCTTAAAATTTCACTCCTCTAACACTATATCGTATGACACAATGTGATTCGACTGCACAATATACTACAGTATAAAGCGGAGTTGAGTTGAAAATCCCTATAATAGGTATGTGGGGGCTGAAGAAACTGTTGACTCTATTATACTCATTTTTGACATAGAAGTACCTTAGCTTAAGGAAAAGATTATCTCTAAATTTCAATGACATATCTCAGAAATATATCGTTTTTGCAGTAAAAGGTTAACCGTAAGCACTGTGGTCTACATATTAGGTATCGGGAGTGCTTGAAAATTTATGGTCCGATTTTGAATATATTTCAACATGATAATAATGATAATCCTTAAATGCACTTGGTGTTTTTTTTGCAAATACATATGTCTCACAAATTGACCGATATATAAGTATAAAGTCGATCGGAAGTACTACTATTCAGATATTTACCAAATTTTAAGAATATTAGACACAATGACATATTTTTCTCCAAATTTCAATCATATAAGTACATATCTCACACTTTTACCAATATCCGTAAGATGCTAAAGCACTCTGTGTACAAAGTATAATTTTGATATCTTCAATGATACTTAATTGGTATACGATAACGCGAAAGCATCAGATGAAATTTAAAAATGTCATACGTGGGAAGCAAGTGGGGTCACAGTCCGATTTTGAGCATTTTCACAATGCTATACTACTATGTCCAAAAAATAAGGATAAAAGAATAAAGACATTTGAATTTAAACTGCGCGCGTTGAAGGATTTGGAGAATTATTTTATTTTTTCGGTTGGTAGTACTGTCAGTCACATTTATGTCAAATTTCATGTCAAAATATTAATTAGTGTTTGAGATACGTGTCATATTGTGAGCTGCTAAAAGTGAGTTTTTCGTTTTTTGCGATGTTGAAATTTGTTGAGCAAAGAATTTGCATTAAATTTTGTTTACGGAATCAATTTTCTGCCGTGGATACATTGAGGATGGTGCAGAAAGCCTTTGGTGATGAGGCTATGTCTAAAAAAAAATGTTTACAAGTGGTATAGAGAGTTCCAAGCCAGCCGTGAACGTATCGAAGACGAAGAGCGTCCAGGGCGACCATCAACCTCAACCGACGAAGCTCACGTTCAACAAATCAAAGATTTGGTGTTGAAAAACCGTCGATTAACAATTACAGACCTTGCTGATGAAGTTGGCATATCGAAAGGCTCAGCCAATACCATTTTGAAGAATGTTTTGGGCCTCAAGCGCGTCAAATCTTGATTGGTTCCAAAAACATTAAATTTTTTTGGGAAAAAAAAAGGTGTTGCGTTGAAGTGTGGGAAACGATGCTTTCCGACTACCAAGGTGTCATGAAATGCATTATAACTGGTGATGAGACTTGGATCTATGCTTACTACGCCGAAACAACCGATCAATCGAGCGAATATCGTGCCTAAAGAGAGCCGAGACCAAAAAATCGCGCCAAAGTCGCTCAAAAATCAAGGTCATGTTGACTGTTTTCTTCGATTAACGTGGTGTTGTGCATTATGAATTCCTTGTAACCGGTCAAACAGTCAACAAGGAATATTATTTGAACGTTATGCATCGTTTGCGTAACGCTATCCGCCTAAAAAGGCCGGAATTATGGAAAGACAATTCTTGGTTTTTACACCACGATAATGCACCATTCCACACTGCCCTCGTAATTCGTGATCATTTCGCCAAAAACAGAACCCATAACGTTGCGCAACCACCGTATTTATCTGATCTGGCGCCGTTCGACTTCTGGCTGTTCACCAAGCTCAAAAGATCGCTCCGGGGACACCGTTTTTATACGATACAGGAGGTTCAAGCCGCAGCGAAGACGGAACTGAAGGCCATCCCGGAAAGTGACTACAACCATAACGATAAGTGCATTGCATCGGGAGGGGATTACTTTGAAGGGGATGAAATTGATTGGAAGAATAAATAAAGAATTTTCAAAATAAATACAATGTCCCCTTATTTTTTGGGCACAGTAGCGATATGCACATAACATTTAATATTGAATACAAGTAGTTGCTATATGGCCTTAATTTTTGTTGTTTCTAAACGTATTTGTGGTTTATAAATATAAAATAAATTGTCAAAAGATTTTGGATTTACAATAGAAAATTTTTCATTTGTTTGATTTTTAGATTTTCACTCATTTGTGAAATGGCCATTGAAAAAGTAAATTTCATAATAGAAACAAAAAAAGCAAACATTTTCACGAAAAGTATTATCTACTGAATCTTTAAGTAAGTAAATATATATTTGCGATAAAAAAGTTTAGATTTTACCACTACGCGTAGAGTTCGGAGACAACAACTGGTGATTAAGCGAATCGTCAAAGACTTGTTGACAGTGGCAGTGAAGCGAGAATGTTTTCACTACATCGCTTATATACACCATACTTATACGGTTTATAACCTCTTTGTGCTTGCTACGGTGTATTTAGTGACTGCGGACGATAGCGAGTACGGCTGTCGTGGCGCAGAAACCTGTTTCGATCTCGAAGTAGTTCACCTTGTCTGCATATACACCAGAATTGTATCAACTTTTGCTTTTGCTTCCACCGCTGGCATTCCGTAAATAAAATATATCTTTACATATTGCCGACTATTCAATCCATACTTGTGTGAATATTAATTTATATAGGTATGTGGTATATTGACGTAGCATACGCCGACTAGTTTTAGCATGGATTCGCAAAAAAAGTTTGTCAAATGTGTGAAACAGTAATGAATTCGTTTAGAATTATTCTGGTTTTATTGGAATTATTATGTTTTCAAGCAAAGTTCTATGAACCACAAACTGATGGTAAACAAAAACATGCACTATGTGCTTTACGTCAGGTAGATCGATTGGGTAGTTGATGTAGAGTAGAGGTAAATATCCGAGTATTTGAGCAAATATCCGCTCTAATGCTTTTATAAAATTGAATTTCTTCCAACAAATAATTTATTTTTTAAATAAACCTCTTTGTAACGGTTATTATTGAAAATTGCGAAAAACCGTTAGCTCAGGTAAGGTTCCATGGGTATCCCAGTTGACTACTATACACAGTCAAAAATAATACCCAACTCTTCTTCAATGCGTATGAGCGAATAATTTGCAAAAAAAAAAAAAAAACAAACACCATTTGATTAAAAGTGCACCCAACACACACACATATGTACATACAAACACATACATACATATTGATAGTTTCTGTTGTTTTGGCTTCAAGTTGACTGATCGATTTGTTTATGTTGATATAATTTCAGGGTTGCACATGCGAGAGTTGCTTGACACCGATATCAAATTGCCAACGGTACGGCGCAGCAACTTCTACAGAGCATAGTAAGTATACATGTGTATAAAATACACCGGCATGCCGCGATACATAGAGATGTGTTGATGCAAATTCCGCTCGTGGAGGTAGATATCTGACCGAATATTCGGATGTGACAATGTTGACAACACAGGCAAGCGGAGTTATGTTAGGTCATTAAACTATGCGGGCAGCTAGGCATTCAAACGAGTGTTTGTTTATGTGGATATACATACATACATAATTTATATGTGTGTGCGTACTTTAAGACCGGTAAAATTATAAACATTTTCACAGTTAATTTTATAGAATTCATTTAGAAAAATAATTGCAGGAACAAATTAAAATATGAGGAAGTCATTTATAAATCGAAACAGTAAACAACAAAGCGCAAATAAATATAAATTTGCACGAGCAAAATTTTGAATAATGCGGCTTATAAAAATTTGAGCAAAACAATATTGAATGTGTTGATATAAAAATCTGACTTATTATACGTGGATTGTTGATGAAAAACAGGAAACCAAACGTGTGAAATAACAACAGAACTTGCTAAGGTATATTCCGGACTTTAGTATTTTAAGCATATGCATTATGTTTTAATTGATCATCTCCCCCATCAGATATGGGGTTCAGTGAAAGGGTTATAAAGTGTGACTTTTCCAAGAAATACGTTTGAGTCTAAACGCTGGGATTAAGTTGGCTTGAAAGGTCACTTCGAAAGCATGTGTTTTTTGTCATTAAATCTGATAGCAAAATCTGCAGGGTTCGTCTGAAAAGTGGTAAAACTGAGTCGATTTACAAAAATTTATTGAAACAATCGATAAAATTCTTTAAAAACTTTCAAACTAGGCTAGGCTGTGGGGCGGATACGGAAACGGTGGGATGCCGGCCTTGGGTAGGAATTTGTTCCCAAGAAAGGCGGTGTGAGCCGGGGCGTTCTCATGGTGTAAGTTTCTATCGGCTGCGATGTCTTGACGGACCCGATTGATCCTTAGTTTGAGTCTCTTGAGGACTTCCACGTAAAACTTGGTGTTGACGCTTTTGTCCAGGAGGAACATATTCATGGTGGACGATACCTTTGATGTCAAAGAATGACAATGAGCATTGTTTTCACTTTGGATTTTTTACTTTTTTGAGCGAGGAGACGCTGGCGTTCGTTAGCTAGGAACGTCCTCTACTGAATCCAGCCGGTGTGCACATGCTCCAAAGTACAGTCGCGGCGGAAGAAAATCAGTCTTATTACTATCCGAACAAACTCTGTATGCTTATTAAAACGTCCAAAAGACAACTAAACACCAGAGTTGAACTAGAGGTGTGGTAATCGTCAAAAAACCACTGGGCTATCGAATACGAGTAGCCGCGGAGCACGTTATTAAGAGACGAAAGTCGCAGAAATATTTCGGAGAGTCTACTTTATAACAAACACAAGTATTTGGGATGCACAAAGCATTCAGCGAAGGTTGCTGAAAAACTTGACTCATTCGAGTCGTTCATGCACCTCTGTTAACGATGATAGCTTCGAAAAAGTTTTAGGAGCAGTGCTTGAAATTCGCTGTGTTGACCTCAGAGAATTAACAAAAGATTTTGCAAAATCGACATTGAGAAAAAATCACAAAAGGGGTGCTTGACAATATAGATGAGGCTCTTACATTCATCAACTGCATCATTACTCATAACATGACGTGGTTTCACGAATATGATCTTGAAATTTTTTTAGAATCCAGAGAATGGTGCTCTTAAAGTGAGCCGAAACCAAAAAAAAAACAAAACGCTGAAGGCACTAAAGGCCACCCATTAAGTTTGTTTTTTCTTTGGTCCGCATTAAACCTCAAAATCGAATAGGATGTTTGGAAAGTTTCCTACAGTGGTGACGGAAGGCGCTTGAACACGAGGGACAATCTTTCCGTTCTTTGCTTCCCTAATCCAGTTCGTTACATGATCACCGAGTTCTTTGGATGTTTTTTTACCAAAGGAAACCGGTAATATTTTAAGGAAGCTGAGCTCTTCTGGAAAATTTGAAATTCGATAGGATTTCGAATGGCAGACGTACATAAAAAAGAATAAGAGCAATTTCTTAAAATTTTTATGGAAACTTGTCTATTTCTTGATCACTTAAATTTTAAGTAAAAAATGGTTCATAATAAAATATACATATATTAGCACTCCTTTATTGTAACGTACTATATAAGGAAAGTGCTTATAATGGTTTCATATATCCAGTTTAATATTTTTAAAGCTCTTTTAGCTTTTTTTTGGTTGATATGTATACTCATATACTTCCATATATAACTTACGTGGTATAATGGTTTGGTATGCGAAAAAAATTTCAAAATATGCATATGCACGTGCTTGTGTAAAAGTGTATATATGTATGTGAGTTGAACGCCTCCTTACTGAAACGTGATGCTTGCATGACCCGTTTTCAGGCACGGTTTCCAAAAATAAGGTACAAAATATTCCACTTGTCGTTGGTGAGTAAGAAATGCCTAAACGAGCCGTACAATTATTCGCTTATATAAGATGACAAGACGAGGGTCAGTTACACAAACCAAGATGCTAATACAGGGTGTAACGTTTAGATTATGTTTATATTTTTAAATATGAATATAATGCAGATCATTGTTTATCTTAGTTATTAGTGAATTAAAAAATGTTTGAAGATAATTTTCGAAAATTTGAAGTTAAAACGGCAAAGAGTTTACAAGATATGTGATGTGATGAGAATTTCTTTTAAACGGTGTGACCGATCGACTTGAAATTTTCACACGACCATTTGACACGTATTTGGCAGGTAAAAATCGATTGAATAAAATTTTTTATAATATCTCTTTTTCAAGAAGCAATTAACAGTATTTGCCTGCAGCAATAACAAATTTTCTATGGTTTTTGAATTTTGAATATATTTCTCTCTGCCTATTGTCTCTAGTGATTGATAACTAGTCTAAGAAGCAAGGAAGTGAGATATACGCAAGGGGTATGATGGAGGTGAAAACAACTTTTTAAAAATAGTTTGCAAAAAATAGTTTGCTTGAGAGCAAATTTTAATGGCATGATATGCTGCAATTATCAAATGGCCACCCTGTATTTGTAAATAACTTTATGGCAGCACAGGCACGAAAGCGTGAAAGACACAGCCGTTGAAGCTGAAGTTGTATTGAGATTCGCAGGCTCCACCGTGGTGACCTGGATACGTAGCAAAGTAACGAAAGATATAAGTATGTATATGTACGTACTATATGTCTGCTTACACATGCAGAAAATATTCGTTTTTCTGCATTTTATATGAGCTTACAAGTTTATGACACAGATTGCTTCATAAAGTTATATTTTTTTTATTGTAAAACATATTCTATACTGTTTTTATTTTCGGAATTCATATTTGTACATACATATTTAAATATTATTTACTTGCGTATAATATATAAGCAAGCATTTACGATTGCAGCCACTTTTCGCACGGCTCTCAAGGAAGTAGCGACGACATCGGCAAGTATGCGCCAAGCATTCAAGCTCATCGTCAACGAAGAGCGTAATAAAGCCGACAGTAAAATTGTTGGTATTTTCATTATCTCTTGATATTTTTCAAGTTTTTTATTGACTATCCTGAAATAAGAGTCGCTGCTGACACATACATTTTGTTTACATTTTCATATGCAAATCTTTTTCATTCAAAACAGTTCGCCTTTATTCAATGATTTTTTGCCTCAATCTTTTTATCGAGTGATTTTACAACACTGGCGTGTTTTATTTACTTTTTTTAGTGCTTCCAAACAACGATGTTTTATGTTATTGAAAATTCACTTGAAAACTTTGTGGCTCGATTCACCAACAAATATACATATGTATATAAAATTACCATTTTCAATAACACGCACGCATGCGGCATCCGAAAAATGATAACAACAAATATATAGTGTGAGCACACGCAAATATCAGTAACCACAATAATAATAATAATAACAGTAAAAAAAAACCAAGTAATACTGCAAAAAATAACAAGGAGTAACAAGAATTAATATAATAAAATAAAGTAGTAATTAGAAAAAAACTAAATTCACGGTGAGAACAAAGAAAAAATAATAGAAAAAAAAGTGCAAAGAAAACAATGTATAGTATCTTAAACAATAATCACGATTATCTTGGTGCGGTGTCGCGCAAAGCAAAATAATTATGTGAAAAAACTAAGGAAATCGATTGAAAATAATAAAATCAATAAAAAACATTAATTCAAGTTGCACCGAAGCTATAACACCCTTTTTTATAAGAACTCGGTTTTGACTGATCACCTTGCATTACAGCTAAATGATGGTCTGGTCTGAACAATATGCTAGGATGTAGCTTTTCATTGGATAGTTAGTTTAGGTTGTATAGCTGATCTGGAGAGATCGCACGCCGACTGCTATTTGTAGCCATTTGAGAATCCACGAAAAGAAGAACTCCTGTGATCGATGGTGGACCAGCGCTAGCCAAACATCTGTGAGGTCTAGCTATCTAGTAGTGGAAGACAAAGGATAGGAGAACACCGACCCGCTCTCATTCCACCGATAGCGGTTCTAGGATGCCTTCCCATGCCAGCTCATCAGCTTTACAATTTTCTGCTGTAGCCTGGTACCCATTCTTGGGTTAATTCTTCTCCATTTGGATAATAAACTGTGTGCAAATATTTTTTATGCAATTATTTGTATTTAATCGATTTGTTCATATATACTACTTACATATATACTTCTTATAGTGGCCGAATATCGGCAGTTCTGACAAATGAGCAACATTTCAGATTAATACTTCAAAAACTATGGGACTATGACTGGAGGATATAGAGATAGACGGACATATGTATTTAAATCGATTCAGTTCGTCACGCTGGTAGTCGAAAAAGTCTTTTCGTATTTTGAAATTTCGGTGTCGTTGCAGTCGTACATCTCCAGTGCTACCAATCACATTTTATCAAACCATATAGTTTTGGAAAGATGCGATTTGAAGCTTCATTTACCAAAAAAAAATTAGGGGAGTTGAAATAAAGTTGCAGCTGGCCAACAATAAGTGAAAATAGTAATTGGAAAGTAAACAAGTCAATAAGACAGAACAAGTTAGCATCACATAGGGAAATGATGTACGACGAACTGTTTTCCGAGGCATTTTTTTTATTTCATGGAAGAGTAAGGGTGAACTCCTTCATTTGATTAAGCTTACGCATGAATATTCAAATAGTTCATCCTAGGAAAAGTGTCTTGGTGGGAGAACCAAGAAACACAGGAGTGCCCAGTGGTAAGGCCAGTCAAAGTCTTTCAAAAAATCGAAATTTTAGCTAAACTGCAAAAGTGGTCCTGAAATCATTACTCAATGTGTAGCAGTTCACGCCAGTGAAGAAACTTCTTTGAGCACCATTCCTTTGGGGGTGGCTAGAAACGATTCTTTTACATTTGGCTCAAGCAATTGATCAGATAGCCTGTGGTTAGTCAAAAAACATTCGTTTGAAGGTAAGTTAAGGTAAAAAGTCGAAACATCCTTCCCCAGGATTGTAAGCTGGGTTTGAGATCCGCTACGTACTATAAAAAGTACCCCCAATGTAAAGATGGGAACAGCCTCGGATGAGAGATCCCTTTTTTGATGACGACCGCTGCAAACATAACCTTAATGTCTACCTGCTTTGTCCAGATTGAATAAGAAAGCCAAGCAAATGGGTCTGATAGTGAACAACGGTAAAACAAGTCACTCATCATCCTGCCATATGTTATGAGTTTTCGAGAGAAAGGTTCGGCGGAAGATTTATGGTCCCTTGCGCATTGACAACCGTATACCGCAATCGAAGAAACGATGACTTGAACGAGATATATGACGACATTGGCATTGTTCGACGAATTAAGAGACAGCGGCTTCTCTGGCTTGACCTTGTCCCTCAAATGGATGAAAACACCTCAGATTTGAGAGTATTCGATGTAGTATCGGTCGGGAAAGCGGAAAAAGAGGAAGGTGAAGAAGGACCTGGCTACACTTGAAACCTCCAATTGGCGCTAAACAGTAAAAAGGAAAGACCACTGGCGTGTTGTAAACTCGGCTATGATTTGAAAAATTAATTTGTACGGCCTGTGGACGACATTGTGAAAAAGGTGATTCCAAAGCTTGGTCTATTTTGTACTTAAATGTAAATATAAATTTTTTATATAAGGAATTCGATTCTTTCGTCTTTACTTCCTGTATAAAGTGTTAAAATTAGCCCAGTTGTTGGAGCTCTAGACTGCTCTAACCCTTAAGTCAGTGATATGAGTAGCTGGCCTCGTATTAGAGGTAACACTATATCTAATTAACTAACAGCTTTCGGTGTCATGCAATGTTGTTGTCTATTGATTTTATTACAAATTGCGAAGGTTTAGCAATTTGGGCGCGCCACTTATTCAAAAAATAACAAATCAGTAAAACTATCACAATCCGCGCAGATAAACCATAAAACATACATAAGCAGCTCATCCTCACCATAATAATTGGCGAAAACCAGTCAATGAGCTGAAGTGTGTTTACACAGAAAAATTGCAAGTGAGCACGTCCGCCAGGGCTACCGTAATTTAAACTATGTGAAGGACATGATTTCTGCCATGCAATACGCACATACACACAAACGTATAACTGTGCTTTACATGCACGATCTGTATATGCAGTATGTGCTGCTTTATTATTGATTAATTGACAATTTGTTCATGTGTCGCGATAATGGAAAAAAAGCTTCAATGGGCGGGGAATTAGCCATTTTTTGCGTGGCACGCGTGTTTGCGGTTGCTTCCACATATTTATGCCCGCATACACATGTATATCTACTACTAATTGTTGGCTATTAAACAAGTGAAAACTATGTATTTCTTTTAAAGTTTGGTGGCAAAACAGTGCAAAATTTCACATTAATATTCAATAAGCACGTCATTTGTACGCATTTGTCGTTTTATTTGTGCGCTTCAATAACCTTATGTAGAAGCAATAAATAATAAATTGATTCTGTGTATTTTTGGAAAAATGAGAACGGTAAGGATATGACCCTCAAAGTAGGAATAAATGAATAATTCGAATTATAATTATTATTATAATGTTTAAAAACAATATGATTTACCAAGAAACATGAACTCGTGGAACACCAAAATATCCGAAAATATGAAAGCAACAGGTATGCGCCATGCAAAGCTGCTAATGGGAGGTTACAACTTAGCAAAGTTTAAATATATCATTAACCTCTACAGATTCTGTTCTGGTGCAGGCTGAAGAAGTACCATCCCAGTGAATAGCTTCTGGTGCAAGCCTCTGATTTTACGAATACAACCGGACACCCCTGAGCATCTGATTCCATATCAACAGCAATCTGTAGACCCAAGTTCAATATGTGAAGTTCACATATGTGATAGAGGAGAGGGCACCATAGACTTTAGGTCGTGGTGTAAACCTCATCTAAAATGTATTTTATCTGAAGGGTAATCCAAGTAGAGGTACTTTTTTCAATAGCTTTTTTTTGACAGATCACGCGTGAGTCGTGTCAAGCTGTCATGTTAGTTTTGTTCAGTATTGATTGGCATTTCATTATGAAAAGACTTACGTCAGAACAACGTTTAATAGTTCAACTTTATTATGAAAATTGAGACCCAGCTTTCGAGCGAATAGACCATGTCCAGTGCGCAGTGAAGAAAGTATATTGCAAGCCGTAACTGAGAGTGTACATGAAGACAGTAGAGAATCTATTCAGCGCCGTTCTCAACAACTCAGACCGGCGTATTGAACGACTTTGCTCATTTTATGTCAGATATTAAAATGAAAGCGTACGAAATATAGCTTGTGCAAGAACTAAAGCCGCTCGATCTTTCCAAGCGACATCGCTTCGCTCTATAGGCTCTTGTCATTTGCGAGCCAAATTTTTTATACCCTGAACAGGGTATATTAAGTTTGTCACGATGTTTGTAACACCCAGAAGGAAGCGTCGGAGACCCTATAAAGTATATATACAAATGATCAGTATGTTGATCTGAGTCGATTTAGCCAGGTCCGTCTGTCTGTATATATACGAACTAGTCCCTCAGTTTTTAAGATATCGTTTTGAAATTTTGCAAACGTCATTTTCTCTTCAAGAAAGCTGCCACACAAACTGAACGATTGGAATCAAATGCTTGTATGGAAAACTTTCACATTTGGCAGATATATTCACGAAATTTAGTATATAGGGAGGGAGTCATCGGTCCATATTTCTTCAAAGATGATGTCGATGTCATTCGCCACTTAACAGCCTACATACTCGAAAGAGACAATGAAAATTGGACTGAGACGTAGCCGCCAACATTTGAAAAAGATAGTTTTCTAAAAATAAATGCCAAAGAATGTTCTTTCGAGTGAAAATAGACATTACCCATTAAATTTTAAGTTTCTATGTAGAGAACGACAGAATGGATCATCCTTTATATCTTTTATAGGGTTTTCTGTATTTCCTTCCAAACTTTTTGTGAAAATTTATATACCCTGCTCTAGGAATATACTATAAAGTATGTTATCTGAATTTTAGCAAAGACAATAGTTTAGTATTGAAAAGACAGTCGACTAAAGTGATAATTTTTGAACACTGTGAAGTATATAGCATTTACTAATAAACTCGGTTACGCGCAAAATGCTAAGGCAATAAAGAAAGAGTCTGTCTATAGTATTTCCATTCTGCAATGGACAATAAATTAAAAAAATACACACTTAAGAGCGAAATAGAACTGAAATCGATAACCGAAAACACGACGAACAAAACTGACGGATAACACGGCGATGATCGCTACTTTCTTTGGAAATTGAGGTCTTTCACCTGCACATATTTTTTAGCACGTTAATGCAAGTTCACATTCTAGTCTGATAATAATTTAATTTTAAGTCAAACATGGGAAAAAGTCAAACCATAGTCCAATTGCTTCTCTTTTTTACTATAGAACTTAAGAAGTGTACGAAAGATTGGGTTAAACGTTGTAATACTTACGTAGTTCAGTTTGATTCCCACCATGAGCGACTCTACGAAAGCATTCAAAACTTTAATATGTCATGCACTCTCAACTTGACAACATTCTAAAGAAATATTTGAGTTTTAGCTTCCTAAGTGTCTGAGCTTAAAGCCATTTGTAGTTCTAGCACAGTGCTCACTCTGAGCAAATGTATTCGAAATTACTTTAAATTTCAATTGCAAAAAGGCAAAGCGAGATTTTTCGCACAGAGTTTACAATAACTTTCGTTAATTTTATAGCGGATTTGCATGTCAACCCCACTTTAGGAGGTTGACTGCGCAGTAAACTTCACATCACCAGTTAATTAATAAAAAGCGACTTGAGTTAATAAATTTTTAATAACATATAAATATGGTAACATAGTAAATACGAATAAATATCTCAAAAATTCGCTTGTATGTGTGTATTTTCCGCACATAAATATATGAATTATTTCATAATGTCGGTGATGTGCGTGTGACTTTTTTGTCACATCAACACTGCATGCGATATTTGTCGGTAGCGTGTGTCTTAGCAGTGGGTAAGCTCGATATGTGGGAGATTGTGAATGATTCTCACACGCTGAGTGATTTTGCCTGTAATTGCGCTTTATTTGCTCGTTAATTGAAGTGTTGCGGTGCAGTAGAATCGTTTACAATTGAACGCTAAGTTTGCACACATAAGTAGAAGCGACAATAAAATAATTAAATGCTACTGAAAAGTCATATAAACCGTATTGTTTGTGTACATATATGTATGTATGATATAAGGGTGGGGCATGAGATAGCTTAAAATTGCAACAATAAGAAATTTTATAATATCCACTGCTTCTGAAATGATATTTTCTAAATTAATTTCTTGCTTAAAATCTTCAGAAAGAAGTACTCAAACTACTGAAGCTTTGTGGTCACTGGGCTTTACGGTCATTTCTAGTTACTTCGAGGATATTGAGCGTAACTCAGATAGTGGAAGACTATGTTAGAAAATAAAAAATATTTCCGACAATTTGTGACCACCCTGGGGTTCATATTTACTTGTAGCTGTATACAAATATTGTTATTTGCAAATTAATAATAATACTTGTGAAAATGTTACTGTAGACATACTGTCCTCAATGTCGTGTAGCGCAGTTGTTGGCTATTAAACTCAATACTTATCAAGTGAAGTGAGCGAATACCGGAAATGATGTTAAATGTAGTAGCAGTGTAAGGAAAAAAGTAGTTTTATAATTTTTGGAGAAGGTAACGGGGTTTTCAATAGGAACGCTACAAAAGTAGAGCAATCGGGACAGCAAACGACTTTATATTTTTCCCGCTCATTTGACATTTATCTTCAGTAAGATTTGCCAATTCATCATGAAAAGATATACAATCCAACAACGAGTCGAAATTATTAAAATTTACTACCAAAATTTGGAGTCACTAGCTTCAACATAAAGACGAATTTATGGTCGCCACAATCGTCCTGTCAGATCAACAAATGAGCGTCTAGTGGAAAAATGTTCTCGTTCCAGTGAGACAAAGAAGTGGCCGTAAGGTCGATAATATTGGTGGCGCTTCACATTCATTGAAAAGACCCAAATCAGTCTCTCACACATCTTAAATGTTAATTATCTCTTGACGTCATTGTGGTGAATTTTGCAAAAATAACTTGGCTCACATCCTTAGAAGATCAAACTGGCGCAAGAACTGAAGCCGCTTGACTACCAGAATCGTTGTATGTTCGTGAATTGGGCTGAGCAACAACTTGAAAATGATCCGGATTTTCATTGAAAAAACATCTTCAGCGATGAGGCTTATTGGCTTCGTGAATGAGCAAAATATGCGTTAATGGTCAGGCTGCAACCCACATGTATATCACGAGTCACCGTTGCATCTTGAAACAATTACGGTTTGGTGTGGTTTATGGGCGGCGGCAGTACTTCTTCCGTGATGATCAAGACCGTCACGTTACTCTGAATAGAAATCACACCGCTCAATGATAACCGAATATTTTTGGTCCAAAATGGATGACATGGACTTGGACAATATGTGGTTTTAACAAGACGGCGACACAAGCCACACAGCGAATGTCACAATCGATTTATTGAAAATGAAGTTTGGTAACCGTGTTATCTCACGAGATGGTCCAGTCAATTGGCTGCCTCGGTCATGCGATTTGACGCCGTTAGACTATTTCCTGTGAGGCTATGCCAACAAGCCAGCGACAATTGATGAACTTCGTATGAATATCGGACGTGAAATTGGGGCTTTATCGGTAGATTTAAGTTTGAAAACCGTCTAAAACTGGGTTATGTGTATACCTACAGCATTCTGTACAATATTGAGCAAATTAATCAAAATAAATGACCACAGCGATATTCAATGATTTTATTCAGAATATATATAATACCACATACGTAATTTATCTAACCCCATCTGAGGATTCCAACAGTAGAGGCTAACAAAATCAAAAGTCATCTGCTTTCGATTACTAATCTCATTAAAAAAAAGTCAAAACTTTCCAACAATCTGGTGAATGGCGTTCCAAATATGAGCCGAAACCGAAAAAACTAAGTTCACTTAAGGCACTGCAGGTCATCCCAATCAAGGCTTACCTATAACAGGTGTATAAAAAATTGTTATGAAATAAGTGTTGGTATGCTTGTACAGGTTCAGGAGTCCATTTTGAAGGCAATAATAAAGATTTGAATTAAAATACGTGAGAACTTGTACTACAAAATATACTTATTGCATGAAGTATGCTCCCATAAAAATTGAACAACATATCTATTCCAAGACACCTTCTTATATTTCATATGCTGATATCCATCTCTACATAGTTAAATCTTCTAAACTTTTTGGATATCTGTGATACTGAGGTGTTGCACTGCGATCTAGGGTCTTTTGTGTCATGGATATCTGTGATAATAACTAAAATATTTTAAATACACCAATTTAATGCGAGAAAAGCTAATCTTGTTATCTGCCCAAACTTGGTCCTGCCTGTTTATTCATATTCCATATTGCCACCCAAAATCTGATTTAATTATAACATAACAACAAGTCTTTTTTCTCTCTCCTGAAGCAGCAAATAAATTTCTTAAAATGTCGTACAAAAGCCAAAAACATATACATATGTACATAATATATTTATTATATATATTTGTATATACATAGCAAATGATAAAAATAATTTCGCAACAAGTGATTATTAGCACATGTGGCTTTAGAGACAGCAAGGTAAACAATACGAAATCGGGCAATCTTTTAAATAATTGCAAATTTATTTTTAGCCTTTGAGTTTGCATAAAGCTACTTGAGACCGACTTGCAGTCAGTCAGTCCTTTTATTCAAAACACTTTTTATGCCATTCGAGTGGTTTTTGAAGTGGATACGAAGCGTTTGAAGTGTTTTTGGCATAAAAATACACTCAATAATGAGTAATAATTATAAATATAGTGTATTTTATATTTATAATGAAAGCGTCATCAATTAAATCATAAGAGCTCTGTGGATTTAAAAAGTTATCAGCATGGCATTTCCCCTACTTCATATTTAATACTGTGCACACAATACTTACATATACATTATATGCGTGGCTGTTGTGAGGCGCGTTAAGTGGCCTTTCGACATGTCACTTAAGAATGTAAACAAGCTGCGTTTCCCCCTCACTTCTAGTTTATAAACTATATAGTTTGTGATATGCACTATTGGCTGTTAGTCTCCTGACCGGTTTTTTCCGGTTTATGCTAGTTCGAAGATTGTCTAATTGTTTGGAGCGTTAACTAACAATAACAATCATTGTAGAGTAAACGCTCCAGAAAATCGTTATAGAATATCTGTTGCTTCGAAGAATATTCTGTGTTGTGTTTTCAAATAGTTGTATAACTCAAAAATACTAAATTTTTTTATTTATTTTTTTTTTTTGGAAAGACTTTGCTAATTGGCTTGCAAGCATCAAACTGATGAGTTTTGAAAACAATATTTTAGAGCTAGAAAGGAAATTAATATTCATCACTCTTCAACCAGTTATTGGCTGCTGCGGCTATTTTATTTGAGATATTTGTTACGACAGGTGTTTCGATTACTTTTCGCCTAATAATGTTTCATTGTGTTGTGATAATTATTGTTACAGTTTCCATTGTTGCTAACTACTAAGCTCATGTCTGCTGCATGTTGCTATTAATTAGCATCATTTTGATAAATAAGTAAAGTGTTTTTGCTCAGCACGTACACATTTTAGCAAATTTGGCGTTATTACGCAGTGTATTAAATTGAAGAATTTCACAGTGGGAAAAAAAGGGAAGGAACCCATCTCTATTTATGACCTTGACTTAGCCAAAATATTTCGCTTTCTTTTCGTCATTACTCGATATGTTTCAGCACGAGGTATACTGAAAAGGAATAGCCATTTAGGATCCCTGAGTTTAGGAATGCCCTACTGGCCAATAGTAGTTCCCAAAAGTATCTGAAAGAGTTGTAAGCGTTAATAGCTGCGTTCGAATCGCCAAGCCTTGTAGAGTAGCACAACGAACTGCCAATTGATGCACCGCACTACAATGAAATCAATTGGACGCTATTCATGACAATAGAAGTCGAAGTTAACGAGCAGAGATATTCCGAGAAAAAACTACTAATATCTCTATCGGCTTTATTTAATTCTCTTTTACAAAGTCTGAGATACATAGTTATTACAACTATCCAAGACGTGAACCAATATACTCCTTTCAAAAATAGGATCAAATTGCCTCCGTCTTTTACAAAGATTTCATTGTCTCCGATATGCTTTTATTTCATTTACATAACGTAGTTGTATAGTATATCAAGGGTTTACTTGCCAGACTAGGCGCGGTAACTTCAAACGACTAATAAATAATAGTACCATTACAAAGTTATATTGTCATGTCCGATATGATAATATATAAGTGATTTGAGTCCTATTGAGTAATTAACTCAAAGTATTTTACCGACACTCGTATATCACTTACTTTACTTAGTTGCTTAATCCTTAGCTGTTTAAGTGCACATTCTGTCCCTTCTCTATTTTCTTTTCGGCACCTTAGTGTTAGATAACGACAACTTTACGCAGGTTGCCTCTGATATTTCGGGATATGGTAGCTCTAGTTTTGAAATTTGAAAACTCACAGCTTTATCGTAAAGTTTGACATTTGTACAGTAGCTTAAAATATTCATCTTTACCAAAAATTGTTATAAAATCGCGAGCATTTTCGCGCTATTATTTTTTACATCTTTCGACGTCATTCAATACAGGAATATTGCATCGACGAACTCAACTCAATTTTTGGCGATGAAGCTTCACCAACGATCAGTGTTTGTCGATGGTATTATGAATTTAAGCGAGGTCGTATACCACTCCAAAACGAATTTCGTAAACGTTGTCTAAAATCAGCAAACTGATATCGCAAGATTGTCATATGACCTATCGTGAAATTGAGACAACTATAGGCATAATATTGCATGAATATTTAATTGTAAAAATTTTGGTTTTTACATTGGATCCTACGTAACTCGTCAACCGCTCAAAAAAAATGTTCGGGTCGAGAGAAATGTTAAAACATACGATAGTTGTGCTTTGAAACACATCTATGACCATTGCATTTTTCAGTACTTAAAACATCGATTTGATGAGTAAACCAACCTGAAGTTCTGATTTGGCGCCAAATGACTTCTTTTTATTCCCGCACAAAAAAAAAACTAAGAGGTCGACGCTTTTCGAGCCCTGAAGAGGCGTTTGATGCATTCAGAACGCATGTTTTGGAATTACCTCAATTAGAGTATCAAAAGTGTTTTGACAATTGGTTCAAACGCAAAAAAAGTATATAAATCTTAATGCAGAATCTTTTCAACAACAATATAGCTTTTGATAATTAAAATTTGTTTTTGTGCTCTAGTCGAGAAACATAACAGGCAACCTACACATATGGATGGTAAATTAAAATATCTTGGCCTTGAATTGATGTGCACATGAGCTAAAGTTATAACAGCTGAATTATACTTCGCTTTTTGCATTGTTTTGGAATCTAGTGCCGACTGTGTCTTTGCAGAAACCCTCCCAGTTCTACCAATTGTTATAGTTGAACAAAGACAATTACCGATAAAGTTATAACAGCTGAGTTGCTTTACCAGTTTTTGCGTGTATCTTTTTCAGGTCTTTCCAAGACCTCCCGGTTAGTATATTTGAAAAAAGAAGTTTACCTAATTAGTGGTTTATTTTATAGCCATGGCGCTAGCTCGAGTGCAGACCCTTACTGCTCTGTACAGAGGGAGAAGACAATATCTTAACCATTATATTTGCACTGTTTTGAAATTTAGACTGTTGAAAATTTCACCTATGTCAATTACTCTAGAAAACACTAAATAATTTGCATTTTGTTTTTATTTATCTATACTTAAGACGCAAATTCCTGCTAACTTTCAGAAGCTCAACACATTGAATTAATGTTTGCGGAATAAATTCGAAGATCAGTTGTCTTTTTCAGTTGAGTGCTAATTTTTTATAAACGCTAATTTCTCATTTTGTAGCAATTAACATGGGTTTGTTAAGTAAAAATGTGAGCGCATACTGCTCATCTCATGCGAATACATTGTGATTGCGCTAATAAAATCGGAATAATTGAATTAGTAAACTGAAAGTAAGAATTTCGTAAGACAACACAAATGTGCACGAATTTATAAATTTAAGTAACAAACTGAAGTAATATAAATTTTTTAATTATATTTTAGAAAGAATTAATATTTTAGGATTTTTTATAGAGAAATGCAACACTGTGCTTAACAAAAATAAACATTAGACACATCAGACATTATAGGTTATGAATAGATTACTGCAATTTACTAATTATAGTAATTTCTTAGTAATTTTCTCTTCTACATAATCATATCAATCAAGAAATTCTCTCTTCATGCTCACAAATAGTTTGAATTCATAACTGTTGAGTGTGAATATTTTTAATTTGTCTTACATCTAATTGCATGTTAATGCATATTAAATTATACTTGTAGCTATCTGTTAGTCGCTATAACTTGATTTATATCGAACAGCTGTTGGTAACCGTTAATTATTCTTATTATTTATGTTATGACATAAATGTCAGTGATTTCTTGCTAAGTAATTACTTACGGGTTTTTATATAAATATGTTTGCAAATACATGAACTGATGACAAGGCAATTACCGTTTGAAAATGATTTGAGTCTGTGACAACTCTTTGGTGTGTTCAGGGTTTGAAAAGAGGTACACAGAAATTTTAATACTAACTAACTCTGATTATGACCGCGTATGCGGCTTCTACGCTAATATAGAGGCGGATTTGTCTCTGATTAGTGAAAACTTGGAGAAAAGCGAATCGAACATAAAGCGAATTGGCATAAACTGGTATAAATCAAATAAATGAGCTGTAGGAAGTGCTTACGCCTTTCAAACGAAGAGGCAAATTAAAGACGGCCATAATTTGAAGATTTCGAAGACTTCGAAGAGACAAGGACAAGGCGTGGTATCCATTTTTGACCCGAAAAAGCTTTTGAAACAAGTCTAATCGGGGTACTGAGCATACTATTCGCAACACCATCTCACATCTCTAGACCCACCATTCATTATTGGATAATATTCGTCCAAATAGACCACGTCCAGCACACAGTGAAGAGAATATAGCATCCGTAGCTGAGAGTGTACACGAAAACCGTACAGAGTCGATTCGGCGACGTCCGCAGCAACTCGGACTGACGTATGTAACGACTTGATGCATTTTAAAATACAGCTTGTACAAAAACTGAACCCGCTCAACCTTCCCAAGAGACATCACTCCTTTCTTTCGGCTCTTGAAAGGTTCAAAGAAAATCTGAAAATATCGGTCAAATTTTGTTCAGTGATGAGGCACATTTCTGGCTCAATGTGTAGGTATAGAAAAGCAAAATTGGCGTATTTGGGACGAAGAGCAACCAGATTGAGAGAGAGAGCTGCTATTTCATACAGAAAAAGCAACGCTTTCATGTAGTCTGTGGGACGGTGGAGTCCCCGATTTTATATATTAATATTAATTTTGAAGTTTCTGTTTTTTTCTTAAAAAAAAATAACCTCGAAATATATCACCCTTTAACTACAAAGTTGAATATAAATTTGAAAATTAACTAAGCGAAGATCTAGACGTCATATTATTATTATTATTATTATTGGCAATATACTCATACTATGACGTGACAAAGTTTTTTTCACATTGGCCATCTGTCCATCAGTACGGTATTTCCTAGCGTAAGGTGAATGTTGCGATTTGAGTTATAAATATTCATGTGAATTTCAATTATTCTTTAGAATGTGTGTAATAATTTTACACATTCAATGCAGTGACTGTCGGCCGTACATGTTTTGCTGTGATTTGGGTTTCGTGATTACACTCGACAGCCGCATCAACATTAAATAACTTTTATTACGTTAAGTTACGTGAATTTACATATAGTATGCATATAATAATACTTTATAAGTTATTCAAATTTTCATGAGTTGTTGGTACAATTTATGAAAAATAAATAAATATGTATGTAAAATAACTAACAAAATGCAGTCTATTATATTCCGCTGACGTAGTTTTCTTTCTCTCTTCAGCAATAAACACACCAGGCCTTGCATGGAATTCCTGAATACCTCAATACATGAGAGTTGGGCATCTCTTTATCTATGCCTGAATGTAGAGGTGCTTTCATGATTATGTGTGTTCGATTGTAGGATAACAAATTTTAGATATTTGCTATTTTCCTGTCAATTTATTCCACAGCTTTAAATTGACAGTTGTGTAAATAAATTGAATATATCTTCCCCTATGTTATTTTAACATTTTTGTTCAATAGTATGTAGAGATTAGTCGAAGACTGTATTCAAATTATTTGAGTATCTTTAAAATGACTGAGACGATACATTAATTTATGACAGGTGATATGAAGAGTTCTAATGAAATCGTTTCACAAAAATTATCACCTTTCTCATGACCAATATTCGATTTTTTGTCCATCCGATTTACTTCACAAAGGATATCTTGATGATTAGAGATTTGTATTTAATACTAGAATATGCCATTTGAAACGTTCAGGCAGTTTGAGTATCAAAAATGTAGTTTATTATAGTTTGTCATAACTTCTATGGCATTAAGGAGGTTCAACATGTGGTATGAGTAATATTGAACAATCATCTGATCAAGTAGGATACAGACAGAAAAAATATATTTTCACATATTTAACACAAATATGTATTAACTTCTTCAAAATAAGCTCCTGAGGTAATACAAGTTTACCAACGCCAACCAACTTTTTCATAGATTTTTCGATTTTGACTCAGTTTTAGAGCGTCATTTGCTAGATTGTTGAACAGTTGGGATCTCTACTCGACGTTGATTTGCAAAAGATTCATGTGTTTTGGTACGAGTCTAAAGTTGACACGTTTGATACCCAAAACATTAACCAAAATGTGTCGAATTGATCCTTAAGAGATGTTTCTGTTTCTTTAACATTTTCTATATTATTTTCGTTAATAAAGTTGAACGACTCGCATGAGGCAATTTTAAACGACTTCGACTGATTGGACTCGATAATAGTGCGGTAGACTTTCACTCATTATTATGACGATAGTATCGTAATTTCAAGAAGAACTGATAAGCTGCATAAATCAACTTTTTTGTAGAATATGGTCGGACGAAAGCATGCCCGACGATTTGAATTTAAGTTTGTTGTGTCCAATCCGCAAAATGGGAGACCCACAATCTGCGCCAACTACCGTGGAGTAAGTCTCCTCAACATCGCAATAGGGTTCCATCTTCCGTATTATGTGAAAGATTTAAGCATACCGTTAACTAGCTCAATGCGGCTTTGGGCCTGGAAAATCAACCGTTTTTCAAAGACTGGAAACGAAGCAAATGGGTCTGGTTGTGAACAAGGATCTTCAGCACTCACGCCTTGGCTCCCACGTCACAGTTGACAGTCATAAATTCGAAGTCGGAGATAATTTGGTTCCTCTTCGAATAAGTATTAACACCAACAACAATGTTATCCTTGAAATCCAACGCAAGATAACTCTTACCAACAGGAGCTGCTTCGGACTGAGTAGGAAATTGAGAAGTAAAGTCCTCTCTTGAAGAACAAAGACCAAACACTACAAGTCACTTATCATCCCCGTCCTGCTAGATGGTGCAGAGGAATAGACGATGACAACATCTGATTAGATGACGTTACGAGTTTTCGAGAGAAAGGCTTTGTCGAAGATTTATGATCGTTTGCGCATTGGCAACAGCTAATAACGCATTCGATGGAGCGATGAGCTGTACGAGTTGTACGATGACATTGACATAGTTCAGCGAATTAAGAGACAGCGACTACGCTGGCTAGGTCAGGTCGTGCGAATGGATGATAATACTCCAGCTCTGAAAGTACTCGACGCAGTACCTGTCGGGGGAAGTAGAGAAAAAGAAAACTTTCCGCTCCGTTGGAAAACAAAGAAGGAAAAACGATTGACGTGCTGCTGTAAACTCAAGCGCTGCTAAGTGGTGTTTATGCCAATAAAGAAGAAGATAAGATAAGATAAGATAAGATAAGATAAGTGATTTACGACATTCTACTTGAGTTTCGGAACTTCATTGCTAATTACGCAACGCATGTCTGAAACTCAGTTTCACATAATTCAAAAAATAACATACTTGCCACTAACTCACTTCCATTACAATAGAACAAAAGAGTGAAATGGGTCAAGATTGGTGTGTCATTTAACTGAGTTGTGCGGGGTTAATAAAATTATTTGCAGCATAATATTGACAAAAAATCTTTGTTTAATTATAATAGACATCTTTTTACTACGAAAAAAAAAAAAATTTTAATTTTTATTTTATTTAAAAAAAAATTGCATTGTGTTAACAAAATCGATTAGTGCTTTTGTTTGCGCTTTTGTTTGTAGCTCGTTACACAATTGCACTCGTGCCACGAACGCGAATTCTCTCAATGGGACTACTGCAGCACACACATTCACACATAACAGTGATGTAAAAGCTCATCACATTGCTGTCAAACTGCTATAGACACTGCGTTGCAGCCACTTGACGGCAGCCACTAGATCGTCATGTTTATCAGTTGGTTAACGTTCGTCCTTGACCATCACCCAATAACCGAACGCCGCTAACTCGCCTACATTGCGATGAATGCGAGCGCACATCGATCATCATTACCGACGTTCATTGTCCACATCAGTTGTTGTTTTTGTTGCTGCTGTTGGAGTGGCTGCAAGTAATCAAGACGTGCTTTGAAATCGGCTTACACGCCTCTCAACGCATTACTTTGCTGTCAATTAAAGTGCAAGTGCATGCATCACAACAACAATTCGTTACAATAAATTCAAATTCAATAGAAATCATCGAAAATATGAAATTATTGTGTGTGTGTATGTGTTACGTGCACTTCATAATGAACTTAACTTGAACGAAGACAGCAACCTTTGGCGTCAGCGCAAATGAAGCTTCAGCTGTGCTAACAGTACATTGACGCAGTGAAATACGAATACATAACATATGTACATATGTACGTACATGCATATGCATTTGCTTGCTGATAAAGAAGTTGCTAAAATGCTTGATATTGTTTGGTTTGATTGTGTAGGCCGAGGAACATTTGCCGCCGAACAATTCTTTTGTGATATTCCGTGAATATGTGGCAAATTTCTTTGCACTAAGCACAAATATTGTGTGCGGCATTTGTACTGTACAAATAAGCGTTTGTGTGTACAGACGTGTATTTGTATATATTTATTGTGCTTGAGCATTATATTTCGTCAGTTTTCACTGCAACTCTTTTTAAACGGTTTATTCTGATCTTTATTTCAGGCATTATGCATTAGTAAAACAGACCTACAAAATATACAAACACCCAAACGAAATTTTATTATCGCAAGTTTTAAATAACTTTGTTGCTTTACAGTTAAGGAAGCATTTTACAAAATTTTTCTATTTTCACGAAGTTTCGAATTGCGGATCAAATACCGAAAAGCGCACTAAAGCTTAAGTTTGACAAGTGAGGTTAATTGTCTTTTTTGATAGCCTTGGAATCGTCAACAAAAAATTCGTTCCAACGGGGAAAACAGTGAATCAAGTCTTCTATTGCCAAGTACTTGAAAGATTGCAAAAACGAGTCAACAGGCTGCGCCCAGACATCGCTCGTAACTGGATCCTTCATCGCCACAACGCACCGTGCCACACCGCCCTCAGCGTGTTCCAGTATTCTAAAGGGCCCCTGTGAATTTTTTATTTCCTAAAACCAAATCGGTGGTCAAAGAAACCCATTTTGAGCCGATTACGGACATCCAGACGGCCGTGATGAGAATACTCGCGGACATCCCAGTCGAAGCGTTCCAGAAATGTTACGAAGCATGGAAAACGCGCTGGCATCGCTGTGCAGCTGCCCAAGGGGACTACTTTGAAGGAGATGGCAGAGTTGTATAATAATTTTCAAATATACGGTTTTTATGGAATCAGTCTCATTACTTAATTGTCATGCCTCGCAGTATTCCAATCAGTGAATTTTCCAGGTTTTATTCTTAGCGATTATTTTCTCTTTTTCGGATTCAAAAGTGGCTCACTATAAAAAAATTCCAATTAATATATTTAGAAGAACAAAGCCATATTTTAACAAGTAAGGAATGGCTAAGTTCGGATGCAACCGAACATTTTATACTCTTGCAACTTGAAAGAATTAAAGGAAAATCCTTTAAGGTGTGAGACCAATCATATAGAGCAAAGTCAGATAAATTCTCCATATGTTGTTCGTTCGGATGTTCGAAAATCTTGATATTAGTTATATAGGGGATAGGCCAAGTTTTCGCTCAAATTTATCTATTTTAGGCTCAAAGATGTACTGTTATGAATAAAACACGCTTTCTTATTTTAAGAAGGCTTAACTCTTAATCTCAGTTATATATCTGAATCAACAATCATGTGGAATTTAAAATTGTGCTGTATGGGAATCAAGCGTGGTTGTTGTCTCATTTCATCCATTTTCACAATGTGACATAAGAATGTAAGAAGAATGCCACGTTCTAAATTTTGTCGAAATCGGTTGTTTTCACTAAAAAAGGCTTTGCCCCGCCCATCGTCCAGTTTTGTCGCCGGCTCCCATAAAGCTACAATTTAATGTCTCTGGCGTATTTAGTTATTGATTTATCGCGCTTTTAGTAGTTTTCTTTATATGGGGAGTGAGCGGGGTTATCCGCCGATTTTATCCACTTTCACGCTGTTGTTGGAAGTTTTTAAGATTTGAACTGAGCAAATTTGGTTGTTGTAGCTTAAGTGGTTTAGGAGATATGTACATCGAACAGTTAGAGGGTGTGCCACGCGATCCTCTGTACCAAATTACAGCCCGATGTCTTAATTTTGTGCTTAGTAATGGCACTTAATATGTTTGCGGTAAATGGTTTACACCCATCTAAAAACTCGATATTTTCGTACTAAGGAACCCACATATCAAGTTTAATCAAAAGATCTCTATTTTTATATCTCTATTTTTAATGAGATTATTGAATGTCGCAGTTAAAATACATGATCCTTAGGAATTTGTGTTTTTACAAACTAACAACTTAATCATCAGAATGAGTTCAAGGCCATGTGAAACGTCGCATGACAAAAGTGCTTGAGACTGTACTGATATAATTGAGGAACTTTTATTGAGGGTAATACAAATGCATTGCCTGAATTAATAATTTCCAAGTAAAATCAATATTTTTTCAAAATTCCGTCGTTTGCATTTCGAAAAACGGAAATTAATTTTGCGTAGCTTCGTGTAAACATACAAATTGTTAATATATTTACATGAATAATTGATTTACAGCTTTTGAGCTTATAAACATACACTAATGAGTTTATTATAGCGGCTTTGTCAAAGGTAAATGGCTCACGTCTGCGACGAGTGCGCACTTCGCATTATTTGATTGAGCCTTTAGAATGGCCTTTTGTATTTGCTTAATGGGCGCCACGGGCTTGTTTGCGTCTGAGCTGACGTTAAAATGACCGTTGCATTCGTTAACGGCTCACTTTGTTAGTGCAGCTTTAATTAATCATATTTTTTTTGTGTATACTCAGGTGAAATCTATATGAGTGAGGGAGTTATATACCACACAAACAAACTATAGTGTTAAGAGCAGAACAACGGTTTCATGTAAATATGTTTAAGCAATTTATCGCTACGAAAGAAAGCGCGAGAATTATGTGAAAATAAGGAAAAATAAATTGCTAATGCGTTGCTTTTAAAACAAATACTGTTTATGACTTTCGTAAATAAAAAGGATAAGAAAAAGTTTTTTGTGTTTGTTTTAAAAACACATTGATTGACGCAATCATAATCTACCTGTTGATTGATAAATAATGAAATTGCGCTCAATAACTAAATAACTTTGGCGAAAGCGGTTGAAAATATATGTGTGCGTATGTATAGGTGTACATATTTGGGTAAGGGCTTTTTCCGATCCTTCTTCACGTGCACTTAACACTCGTTCGAGCGTGTTTATTTGGTATTGCGCGTGTCGTAAGAAAAGAATGACGATCTTTTATTTTTTTTTTCGGCTGCTAAAATTAAGCCTTACATGTTGGCCTCTTGCAGAACTTTACGAACTTCATGACACGGTTTTTTTATTTATGACGTCAGTGATTCGCGCTTTTGACATCGGACTTACCCACTTCTCACAATTGCTTTTAGCTGCGCATGTTTGGCGCTGTGTTTGTTCCTCAAATGCCGGTTTGGCCGGTTCTTTTTCGTTTTTTTTTTCTGCTGCTGTTGTAATTAATTAAGTGTACCGTGCTTCATTAATAACCAACAGCTGTGTAGCATACATTCTTTTTCCTTAAGTTGTCGCTGTTGATTTGTTGTTGTTGTCAGCTGAGATTTTTGACATTTGATTTCTTTCGCAACACGCAAGTTGTGATGCTTGAATTTACTATATATTGAAGCACATTTTTTTGTGAATTTGTGTGTTTGCACACACTGTGAAGACTTAAGATTTAAGTTTCGCTGTTATTTATCACAGTTTTTTCTATATTTATATAATACAATGTTTAAATTTTTTATATTCACCCAAAAACGTGTTTTAGTGATGTTCATTTGATCTTCGTTCTGAGTTTAGCCTTTTATTTATTACTAAAGTTTATTCATAAAGTTCTTCACCTCATCAGCAGATATTTCTTCATAATATTTTATGTAATGTTATGTAATGATTTGAGGTTTTTATAGAAGAAGAGGCGTCAGCGCATATCATTTTTGATACCAATTTACATTAATCCATATATATTTAGTTCCATATTCCTTGAGTTGTCAGATTTGAAGTTAACACGACTGCCGGAATTGTGTACATTCGTAAAAAAGAATATAGAAAAAACATTACTGACAAAAAGCTTAGTGATTTTTAAGCCTAATTCATATTTGAGATATAAAGTTAATCAGAGAAATGTAAATTATTAGAGAGTATTCAATATATGTGACCTGGTCCACGAAAAGGGGGCTTAGGTGTCAAAAAAAGAAAAAATTTGAAATTGAATTGTGAAAATGGGCGAAAATAGGCAATTTTAAATTCCATTTCATTCTTTAACTTTCCGGTCTACAAATCAAGCAAAAATGTTTGTATCGGAACTAAACTTTGCACGAATAGTGCCTTTGAAATATGATATCTTATGTTCAGCTATTGTCTAAATCGGACCATGTTCCAAAACCCTAGGTACCTCATATTTGAACCTCAGTACCAATAGTTGGCTTTTGACCGTAATTACCTTCATTCTACAAGTAAGTCAAGAAAATATCAAAGCTGGTTTAATTTATTTCATCAATTTTATCGAAAATAGTTGTTTAATTTTTTCGCGACACTTTATAATACAAGTTTATTACGAAACCCTGAGGGAATTTGCCGGTTTTTGACCTTTCCAAGTTGCAAGAATATAAAACGTTTGGTGCATCCGAACTTTGCCCTTCTTACTTGTTGAGTTATCAGTCTAAAATTTTGTATGCATATTTTTCTGCTCAGGAATCTGCTCAGTTGTCGGAACAGCCGTAATCGGACCACTATGGCATAAAGATGCTATACAAACTGAACATTCGGAATCTTCAAGCTTTTTCATTTGAACGATCGGAATTAAGTGCCTGTATAGAAATCTTCTTAATTTGCCGAAATATTCACCGAAGAATTTGTTCAGATCGGATCATTACAACATATATGTGTCTTGTGAGCAATCTTTTGTATTTGTGAAGCGTATTACATTTTTTTTATCTGATCAAAAATTGCGTTTTGGCAGGACAGAAAACTAACAAATTTTGGGAAAAATTCTGACTAAACTAAACTATTTTTTTAACGCTTATCAGCTTCAACCTTTTTAGATTCCATCCGCGGACAAGTTCGGAATAGCTGTCGCTGTGAAGGACCTTTCGTTTAGCGTTGTAAGAGGTCTTGTCTAATTCGAAAATTATTTAATTTTTTTTTTTCAAAAAATGTTTAAACAAGTGATAGAGTTTTTTGTCAATTCCCAAAAGTGGCTTGCATTTATGCTAACACACTAGTTGTGCACCTAACAACTCCTCTGATGGTGATTTTATGCTTTCGCAGCATTAATTTCTTCTCTTTACCATGTTATGACAATATCGATGACTTCTCTTCTCTCTAGTAGATCTTGTATATTTTAGACGCTATAAACAGCTTTTTCTAGCTAATGTCTACGCTTAAAGTATTTGTAATAGAAAACTTCCTTTGTATGAAGTATAACCAGCCTGAAAATAACCATTCGGGTTGTTCTTAGACATTTCACAGATTTTCTGCTAATAATTTTTTGGAAAAGGTTAGTTTTGAGGAAAGCATTTCATAGTTTTCAGTTTACAATTTATGTAAATTTCGACACACTGCGTATGTTTTGACGACATTTTCTGCTTATCTCTAAAGTCGCTTGATGATATTGATGATATGTCAGTTTATTATATATTATGTTTATATATTATAATATGATATACACATATGTATATCATTATTTGACAGAGCTGTCAAAAGACGTTCACTATTACGTATATTAGCATTATTGTAAAATAAGAGCGAGCAGGGACTGCACTGAACTAGACCAAATCAATCAAGAGTCAAACAATGAAAAGCTCACTCACAGCCTGTTAATACTTTACCCGACTAGCTGCGGCAAGTGTTGCACACCCACATTTATGTCTGTACCACTGATTGTTTACATATTTTTTACAGCTCTGATTGCAGCCAAGCGCTCATATCTTCTCATTTTCCTTCCAAAGAACAGTGTCATTTATAATGTTCACGACATTTATGCAACAACTTGTTGTTCTGTTTGTTACAGAATTTACATTTATACAAGCGCCATTGGCTTGTGTGCGCGCGTAAAAATGTATGTATGTGTGTACGGAAAAATGTATAATTAAAACAGCTGTTTAATATGCATTTGGCTTAAGCCGACTCTTAATTGTGGTTAATCACCTACACAAATGCACCGACTCCGCCATCTAAATGCGGTGTTTACCTTTGTGTGTCGCGCTGTCAGTCCATCTGTCCGGCCGTCCGTCCGTTCGTGTGTGCATTCGGCCAGTACATAGTAGGTGGGTGTGTGTGTGTATGTTTGTGGGCGAACACCCGTTGGCTCGCCGGATTACAGATCAGCACGAGCGGCAAGCGTGCTTCAGTTATTGCTGTTTGTCATTACTGTTGTTGTTGTTGTCGTTGTTATTGTGCTTGTAGCTAGTGACTTTTAAAAGCAGCTTTCGTTTTTTCGGTTTTTGTTTTGTTTCTATTTTTCTTAACGTGTTTGCGTCTTAACATTGTTCATTTCAACATTTTTTGTTAATTTTTCCTTTTGTATTCATTGCGATTCTGGTTTAAACCGGTGTTTGCCGGTTTGGCACACATTATGCTTTTGCCGTAGCGTTTCTCTTAGTTGAATTTTTAAGAGCGCCGCTCTTTCGGCGCACTTCTTGTAACAACATGTGTGAGCTTTTATTTTTATTGTTGTTTTTCTATTTACATACAAATTTGTTAAATTTGTTGAATGTTGAGTTCGGGGATTTTTGGAGTTCTTGGAAATGCATTAAGTTGCTGTTGCTGTTGTTGTTTTCGTAGTGCATTTTGCATTTGTACGAATTTGTTTACATTTTTTATTTGGATTTACTATGTTTATGTACTGCAAGTCCGCAGTTGTTGGCTGCCAAACGACAACTGCATTTGGATTTGTTTACATTTGTAAATGACTTAACTAGAAACGCAGTATTGAGGTTAAGGCAAGATGTCAAGAAACTTAAAGGCCTTAAGAACCGACTGTTATACACGATAGTACACAATATAAAAAATTATATGCGAGTTTATATGTGCTGTTGCTCAGACAAAAATAGCTACTGGATATATATTTTTCTTAATTAATGTATTTTTTAGTCATTACTGTGAATAATATTAGCTAACAGAATTAATGAATGCATATATCTTTACAAATATACATTTATAAATAATAAATAATTTAACATTTAACATTGAATATGTAAATTTACGGCAATTTGTGGAATAACTGTTGATATCAAAAAAAGTGAAATGGAAAGTTTTAGTCTTTATATGTAGTAACCGGATCTTTGATATTTTTTCTTTGAAAAATTGTTAGGTGTAACAGCGGCCGGGCTGTCAACGCCACTCTAAACGATGTTCTATATACAATATTACTTTTTAATTCTGGCTTTAAAGGCAAAAAATTATAATTTTCCAAAATTATAAGTTATGCTGCTAATAGATATATTTAGTGCTATCTATATCAACCTGATGGATCAATGAGCTTTATGAGATATACGACGACATTGACATACAATTCCGGGTGTTAGGGGTAGTCAGATGCACGAAAAAATAAGAATTTGCAGTATTTTTTCTTTTGCTATTAAATCATGTTATTTTACAAAAGTAGTAATATGGCATTGTTATAGAATGTGTTGACTTGAAGTGACGAAAATTAAAAAAAATATTTAAATTCCAAAGTTATAGTTATTTGTGTTGGCCCAGTTCCAAAAAAAGGTACTTGCGGTGACAACCATAAGTCCTTGGAGATTAATCTAAAATCAATCGGACAAAAAAAAAAAAATAGTTTTATATATGGGCCTGGGCCTGATCGAAGGATTTTTTTTTTCAAAAATTAACAAAATGGCGGAGTCAGGAAATTTCTGTCTAAATTTTTGGGAAAAAAATCAGCAGTTAATTGGTCTTAAAATATTTTGGAAAAAAATCCTTCGATCAGGCCCGAGTTTATTGTGTACTCTAAAAGCTGTATAAATTTTATTAAAATCTATTAAGCGGTTTTCGAGTTACAATTGTCACCAGTTCAAAAACTTAGTTTTGAGAAAAACGTGTTTAAAGTTTCAGACTAGCGTTTTGAAGTACCCGAGCTCTCTTTTTTATTTGTCGAATAACTCAAAAACTAATTATCGGATCAACGTGAAATTTTTAAAGAATATTTTTAAGATATTATCGTTAACTTCGATAGTACCGAAGCTATAATACACTTCACATAAGTAAAATATTGTTTAAAAGAAGTTGATTATGATTTTTTGTGTGGTAGCTGTATGCTGTAATGATTCGACCTGAACTATTTCTTTGGGGACTGAGCCGTTCTTTTGGACAATAATCCGTGCCCAATTTGGTGAAGATATTTCATCAAAAACTTTCCAGAGTACAACCTGAGTTTTATCGATCAGTTTGTATGACAGCTACATCATACAAATAGTGATACGGTCTGAACCATGTATTCGGGGCTTATAGCGTTGCTCAAGGCAATGGTGAAGATATCATGAGAAATAAAAAAGTTTTCGATACAAGGAGTTGATTTCGATTCCGTTCTGTTTGCATGGTAGATATATGCTATAGGATTTTTTTTTTTTATGTGTATGACGTAACTAAAAATAAATTTTCTATAGTATATACTCGTATCTACCATGCAAACAGAACGGTATCGGAATCAAGTCCTTGTATTGAAAACTTAATTGTAGATTGCACCACAACCTTCAGCAATAACCCATGTCGAATTTCGTAAAGAAATTTGGTCAAATGAAAAGCTTTTCCATATAAGGATTTGTTTTTAATCGCTCAGTTTGTATGGCAGATATACGTTATAGTAAGCCGATATCGACCACTCTGCTTGCCAAATTTAATCATACTGATCAATAAAAAAATTAATATATGTTTTATAGAATTACCGGCGATTTTATCTGGGTGTTACAAATTCGTGGTAAACCTCAGAGTATAAACAGGTTTACAAAAAACTGAAAAAAAAAACGTAACGAAGATGGCTAAACCGACTCAGCTCATAATACTGATCATATACATTTGGGGTACTCAAAAGGTGTCATAAAGCATTGTAAAACCTTAAAATTATAAATTTTTATACTAGTTTGAAAAAGTTGTTGTTGCATTGCATACTGAAACAAGTTTACACAAATACAACTCTGAACGCTATGTTTTCGGATCGTTACAACTTATAACTTTATGAGACTATGTGAAATCCCTAATTGTGAAAAAATGTTGGTAAGTTGTTAGCATCTTATCTAATTAATATGCCAAATAGAAGCGCGATCTGTCAACCAGTTTTCTTACAACAGCTGTTTAAGGTAACTTGGGTTCAAAAAACCGATTTTTTTGCTTAATTTGAAAGTACAATGTCTTGAGAGTATACTGTGTAATTTCAGACAGAAATTCGAAATAGTTCGGGAGTTATAACGAGTTTCCTAGAGCGTCTCGGAGTCCTCTTTCTCGGGGTTGTTGAACTTTAAACGTGTTTTTTTCAAAACATAGTTTTTCTGGTCGGCCAGGGTACTAACTTTTTTTCTACTGAACCGATTGCTCTCATATCTTAACATCTATTCTATACACTTATAGTTTTAGTCGGAACTAACGAGAATTTTTTTCACGCCTAACTTTTTATTTTACAACCCTTTCTTTGCTAAAATGAAAGGAATTTTTTTTCAAAGTCCGCCATTTTGTTATTTACTATTGAAATATAACTTCAATAGTTCCGACCAGAATGACACCTCTATGGGTTAAGAATAATCAAGAATATTTGATTTTAGAAAATATTAAGAACCAAAATCACCCGGGCTAGCCACGTGCATTTTGTTTTTTTTTTTTTTTGAGGTTCCAACTTCGAGTGAGAATAATAATTTTTTCAAATACATTTTTTTTTTATATTTTTAATATGTAAATAAAAACACTCTAAATATTCAAGATAATTCATTTCTATTTTTCTATAAAAAAAAAACACTCTCCAAAGAAGTCATGAAAATAGACATAAGTTACCAGCCTACTACCTTAGATAAAAATATCTAACAAAGAGTTTATCACAAATTTTATATTTCTAACCAAATTTCGTGTGCGGAATCATTGTGAATGCTGGAAACGGCTTACGGTGATTCAGTTTTATCAAAAACACAAGACTACTTGTAGAACAAAGCTTTCAAAGACGGTCGAAAGATCGTTGAAAGTATTCCTCGTTCTGGACAATATACGACCTCTTCAATTGATGAAAATATTAAAAAAGTGAATGATTTGATGCTTGAAAATCGTCTTGCAAGTGTTAGAAAGATAGCAAACGAGCTCGACATCTCTCACGAGTTCGTTCGAATGATTTTGGTGAATATTTTGGGAATGAAATGCGATCTTGCTCGACTCGCCCCGATAAAGATCAACTTTTTCAAAAAGTGTATCGTAAAAAGGTCTCTTTGGATACACTTGATCCTGCAATCCCACAATCATGAATATAACTGCCGATGAGTCATGGATTTATGAGTTTGACATGCAAACAAATTAACAATCATCGGAATAGAGGGAAAAAACGAGTCGAAACCGATAAAACCATGCCATAACATCTCAAAAAAAAATGTGAAGCTCACTGTTTCTTTGGATGTTCGTGGTTTGGTGCATCATGAATTTGTTTGTGAGTGACAGACGGTTAATACGGAGTTTGTGAAACAATAAAATGGATTTTACGATGATAATGCACCATCGCAACGAGCTACAATTGTGGCAGAATTTTAAGCTAAATATACAAGGAATGCCTTTGATCAATCACCGTATTCACCAGATTTGACGCTCTGCGATTTTTTCTTGTTCACCAAAATAAAATTTACGCACCATAGAATCTGTGTTTTTTTCGATCAAAGAGATAAAACAAAATTTGCTGAAGGATCTGAAGGTCATCCCAGAAAGTGTTTATGAAAATTTTTTCGAGAACTGGAAAATACTTTGGAGGCGATAAAATAAATATTGATGAATCATTTAACATTTTGCGTTTTATTTACAATTCCCGGGTATTTTTTGTCAAAAAACGTGACGCAGCGCTAACTAACACCAGTTTGAATTCAAAATGAAAATGGTAACATTTAATCTTCTCTATGAAAATACTTATGCGTAAGGCATTGTATACACTTCTGAACTAAAGGAAAATATTATTGTTTACACACATATTGTAATTAGTACAATTTTCTGAAAATATTCTTCGAAATTTTTAAGTCATGCAAATAGTTTCAGAGATATCAACAGCAGCAGTTCTTGAGCGAAGAATTTTTGAACTTAGTGCAGTCCGCTGCTCAAACTTTAGAAAATGTCTGATTTAATCGTACATCCTTCTTTGACATATTTTTCAGGTAGGAATAAGAAATGAACCCCTTAATGGGTCATTGAAACACTAAGGGAATTTTTCAGCGATATTTACAAAAACCTTTTTTTTAATTCTTAAAATTCTTAAACCTTTTATTTTAATTCTTGAAAACTTAAAATTATATCGAACGCACATGTTCTTTATTTTTAAGCATCATAAAAATACCAAATTTCTATAAAAAATTATAATGAGGTTGGCCTTAACTAACTAAAGAATAAATAAATTCGTATTTATGTTTTGTTTACATCAACATATTTAAATATATAGTATTATAAGAACGTGAGAACTTATCCGGATCAGTGAAACAATGAAGGGTGTGTCAGAAACAACTTTCGATTGATGCGGTGACACCCACCTGATGCATAAGTAATTGCACGAGATTTAATTAGAGCGATTGAAAGTGAAACGTGTTGTGCGCGAAAAGAACTTATGCATGCATGTGTGTGTGTGTGAACTCAATTATATTGTTTTCTTAAACAAGAACAAAAGACTATAAAAAATATATTTTAAATACCAACTTTTATAAAAGATAAGTGGAAGGCAATTAATAAATAAAAGTTGTTGTCAGTCACTTTGAGGGGCACGCATAAGAAATATTGCAAAGTGTGACCGTTAGTTATTTATTGCTGCCTGTGTGCGTCTGTATTAGTTCTTTCAATTATAATTGTTAATAATCTTGAATATAAAAGTGGAAAATATTTGCGTTTTTATTCTAGCCCACAAGCTGTTGGCGGCGCATGCCTTTAAGCAGCTTGTTTCTGTGCAAGCGATTGTCAGCTGCAGTAGAAGTGGGCAGTAGCATGAATATTCAATACATACACACTTTGCAGCACGAGTGGGGCATTGCGCATGCGCGCCAACTTGCTGTGCAAACACTTTGAAAATGGCAAAACATGCGAGTGGGTTTGGTTTTAGCGCAGTTATTGGACTGTAGGTATGTATGCAGGTTGTTAATAGGTTGATTGTTTGCCGGTGGAAGCATTTGTACGTGTGAATACTGGCGCACTTGTCTAAAAATAAATATATTACATAGATCAAAAGCCAGAAACTGCAACGCAGAAATATGTCGGACCGGTTATTAGTCGTTTACATATAGTCTCTTACATACTTAAGCATATATACATATAAATATACTCGCTTGAATAGGGGTGGCCAGCATAAAAATAAAAAAAGAAAGGAAAAAAGCTTGCAATGCATTGCAAAAAAGACTTGAATACTTACATTGATTAATACATACATATATACATACATATAGTATATAGTATATAGGCGTTTGAAAAACTAGTGTACATACATATTTATTTGCTTAGAAGTGTTGACGGAAAATTTTTGATATCTTAAACTGGATAGCGGTTCGAGTTGGCATTTAAATGCTCAGAAATTGTTGTTTGATATTGATTAATGCGCATAATAACAACAAATTAATTTGTTGCATTCACCTCGCATGAGTCACGGCATTTGTTACAACTATTTAATTTTATTTTTTCTCAGAAAGTTTTATAGCATAAATGCGATAAAAAGTAGTAAAGATGACAATACACACCTTCAGGCAGGAGAAAAGAGAAATAGTTAGATAAGTTATAGGTCTCTAACTCTCAATAGCGAGCTGCGTGAAATTAAACAAATAGAAATATGTAAACAAATCTCAACTGAAAATAATATAGATTACAAAAGATCTTGTGATTGCATTGAACAAGAAACAACGTTAACTTCGGCTGCCCCGAAGCTATAATATTATTCACAGAAGCAATCCTTATATCAGCTATACGCCTTGTTTTATATAAACATGTTTCAAGTCGACTTAAGGTCACTAGATTTTGAGCAGACGGTTTGCATTAAAGCTATATTCCATAGTGGTCAGAACAGAACAAATTGTATGGAGATAGTGACGATGCCTAGATACTGAAGTGGACCAAATATTGCGATATTTTCTAAATAAAACCTTGACTTTGATCCTTTAGCTTGTGTGGCAAATACATATATGCTACAATGATCTGATATCGCTACTGACAAATAAGCAGCTGCTTTTGAAGAAAAGGATATGCATAAAGTATCAGGTCGATATCTCGAACACTGAGGGATTATATTGCGTATACACAAACAGACGCAGCTAAGACGACTTAGCTCATCAGATTGATGATTTATATACATACTTTATGAGGTCTTCAAAAAACTTAGTGGCAAATTTAATACACCCAGTTCAAGGTATAAAGAGGAAAATCTTTAGAATTAGAGGAAAGTTAGTTTGCATGGTAAAAGGTACGTCTTTTTTCCGGAGTATTAATAAGTCAATTAGCCGTTGGAAAAACTATTTCGAGTTTGAGTAATTTCTAGGCAACTCGGTATAAGGGAACAGTGGGACTACATTTCAAGCTCCTTACGTTTACATTACGTGGATTTTGGTAAAGGCAAAAGAACAGCAGGTACGATGAAGAGAGAAAACAAACAGCCTACCTGGCAAATCACAATCGTCTGCAATACGTGCGCGTTGGGATAGATACCGTGAGTCGAAGAGGGAAACGAGACGCTTACGAAGAGCTTGATAAGATCGCCGAAAGGGGTGATACTCGAAAATGCTATGAAAAGATGCGGCGACTAACAGAAGGTTTCAAGAACTGAGCTTACTCTTGCAGAACAAAGATGATCTTGTCACTGATGCTCAGAGCATACTGAAATTACTGAGGAAACACTTCTCCAGCCTGCTGAATTTGAAAGTATAACGCCAGGAGAGGGCCAACCTGAGTTCCTGAGCTTGCAAGCTACGTACTGTGTGAAAAATTAAAGTGCACCATCAACAAACTGATTGGACCTTGTTAGTGTGGCTTAGTACTGAAAAATCAACAAGAACTGGTCAGATATTCACGAAAAGTAGCTGAATTTATGCCGAGTTGTCCGAATTTGGTATTCCCGAAATACCAATGCGGCTGTGTAAACTGATCTTGAGCAACACCAAAAGCTCCATGAGGATTAGGAAGGACCTCTTCGAGCCGTACGATACCAAGCGACTTCTTCAATCTACTCTTGGAGAAAATAATTCGAGCTGCAGAACTAAATAGAGAATCTATATCATCTTCTATAAGAGTGGCCAGCTGCTGGCGCATGCCGATCATATTGATTTCATTGGTCTCAACAATGCCGTTAGTTCTGCTTTTTCCAGAATGGATAAGGATTCAAAGCAAATGGGTGTGGTAGGGAACGAGAATAAGACTTGGCTCCTACGTCACTGCTGACAGCCATAACTTCGAAGTCGTAGATAATTTCGTCTATCGTGGAACCATTTTTAGTACCAACAACAACTTAGCTTCGAAATCCAATGCAGAATAACTCTTGGCAGCATCTGCTACTTCGGACTGAGTGGGTAATGAAGAAGTAAAGTCCTCTCCCGACGAACAAAAACCAAACTCTATAAGTGAGTCATTATTTCCGTCCTGCTAAATTGTGCAGAGGCATGGACGATGACAAAATCCGATGAGTCGATGTTACGAGTTTTCGAAATTCCAGCTCTGAAAGTATTCGACGTAGTAGCCGCCGGGGAAGTAGAACAACAGGAAGACCTCCACTCCGTTAGAAAGATCAGGTGGGGAAGGATCTGGCTTCGCTTGAAATTTCCAATTGGCGCCAAGCGTCGAAAAGGAAGGACGACTGGCGCGCTGTTGTAAACTCGGCTACAACACAAATAAAGAAGAAGAACCACTTTTTTACCGAACAAACTGAATTCTTTCTATCAACTTTTGGACATCTGAGAATGTTAGTGGGCTTTTAGATGTTCCTTTGGATAAAATAACGCTGTATAACTATCTCATATATATTATAAACATACAGAATAAAGGCAAGTGTTTGGCGCAGTTCACTTCCGATCCGTCTAAAGACGCCATGCGTTTCCAAAAAAAAAAAAACAAAAATCATTCGTATACTTATAGGTTCGCCGCCAATGCGCGTTATGAACAAAGCCATTCATTTGGGATTACTTAATAACAAAGATAAAACAACAATTATTGAGAAATGGTTAATCATTTAGCATAATATTTATTTTTTAATTTTCACCGGCACGTGTGCCATTTTTATTATAATGCAATGTTTAAAGAAATCGCAGCGAAGGAAACTCGCTTCTTTAGAGATATCCAGTTAATGCGGTAATCAGTCGTCACTTGCGTCTTCCGCAATATATTATAAGCTTTAAATGCATCAACGCCTTTTTATGATTGTTTGCGCATGCATTCAGAAGTGGGATTTTCGCATTGGCTTACTGTTAATTGAAATCTTGCAGAAATTTTGCAAGTCTGGAGGTGGCGGTACCAACCTTTTTTAAATGAATGTTCTAATTATTGTGCAAACATTTTAATTTTACCCAAATAACCATAATATATGCAAATTGGTAGGTGCTGTGAAGTGTTAAGTTGGTGATTTTTTTAGGAAATAATTAGTAGGAGCAAGACCAAAATTTCATTTTTACGTGCCATTATATCTTAGGAAGTATGCATCTTTATTTCCTCGTATATCATATACGAAGACACACATTCAGTTCATCAAAAAAAAAAAAAAAGGAATTAAGTTTGGGGAAGTTGAAAAAAGTTACAGCTGTTAAAAAATGAGTGAAAATAATGAAGAAATTCGTTACATTTGTAAATTTTTTTTATATAAAAAGGGAAGAATGCCACTCAAGCCACCAATGAAATTTGAGAAGTTTACAGAGACGATGCTGTATCAGTTCGAGTAGCACAACAATGGTTCACGACTCGAAAAGGTCGTTTGACGATTTTTACCTTGAAATAAAATTGAACAACGATTTTCTTGAAATTTGGTGTTTCCAATAGAATCATGAACATGGAATCGTTGAATATGTAACTTGCCTCAAGTGAGTCGTCCAAATATCTTGGTTATGTTGAAGAAAAAGTACTGGATAATTGTCATGTTTTCATTAGAGAAAGAGTAGAGGATCTCAACCTCTCTTTTGCATCTACTCGGTTTCGGTTAATAATACGGGTAAGAAGCCTGTAATGATATACTTCTGATCTGAATTTTCTGAAGATCTGAATTTTTTGTAAAACCGACGTCGAGTATAGTTCGTAAAATACATTTTTGAAAAGGTAGCTGAGAACCTCACTTTCTTTAAACGGATTAATACTAGTGACAAGATATGAAAACGACATCCAAACTCTCCAACAATCTAGCGAATACTATTCTAACAATAAACAAAAACGAAAAATTCAATGTCAAAGTAGGTCAAAAACAAGGTAATGCTCAAAGAAAGAGTGGATTGAGCCTTTTTTTCACTTTTTCACTGTCTTAGTATTGATACTCATTACAAATTTTTATTTTAAGTTTTGAAAAAGGTTTAGATCAGCTAGATCTTCAAACATGTTTTTTTTTTCAAATTCAAAACTTTTGCTTAAAGCCAGCTTATTACTAATTACATAAAATATTCCAAAGACACTTTATTGTTTTCGAATCATTTTGCCTTGAGTGTAATTTACCGGTACAAACCAATTGTAACCAGAATTGATTAGTTCACAAAACGTGAGATTGAATCAGACGGATGGACGGACTGTAAACAGCGAGACAAATACAGGACAAGTTTTATTTTATTGCAGTTTTATATACATATAACATATATACATACCTAAATATGTGCATATCAGCATAATAACAAGATTAACAGCGTGAACAAACTATCAGTAACAACAACTAACAATAATAAAAAAAATATTAACTTACTCTTATGCATATTTGCATTCGTCACAACTTTGGCGCGACAGGGTTATTGATTTTAGAAAAATAGAAGTCAGTAAGGGCGCCTAAGTCCGGGCGGAAATGAAAACTAAATAGTATTTCAAACGACAAATGGTAAACATATTTACACACAATGAACGACATTCAATAGATTATTATTTTAAAGAAAATTGTATGCATATCCATTCTTAAAAGAATGATATGCTTCCCACATTAAATAGACACTAAATTGGAACCATTTCCTAAATAATCATTATATATCGTCATAATATCTTTATTTTTACAAGATAAAACTATTATCTATCTGTACAACATTTTGGGTGGGTATAATTATGATACGGTCATTAAATGTAATATTTTATGTAAGCATATGAATAAGTAGGGGTGTTTATGCAAATTAGTGTTTAGACTTTTAAATAATATTGAAATCAGTAATATCAGAATTGAATAACAGTAAGACAATTTTCTTTTTGTAGGGTAAACTGGGGCGAATTTTGGCTGATGTAATTTTGAGCTTAAAGAATTTACAAAGTCACTTTATGATGAACTAGATAGCAGGTGACTTTGAGATTTTTATCTGTTAAATGCTGTGTACTGAAGGCCTTAAACGACTAAAAGTTGAAGCTTAAGTTCAAGCTACTTTGTTCAAGTAGGTTTTCTTCGGCATTCACTTGCCAAATCCGACTCTCAGCGGTTCTATATAGCTGCTCATTTTAATCTATAGTTCTCATTCGTATTTTTGGCTCCGTCTAGCTGTTGGGGTTATGCTCAGTGACTACAGCTATTCCAAGATTCTCACTGGTTTTCCTAAACTCATTACACTCCTCAAATAATATTGGATCTCACCGCTTATTTCTATCTCTCGCCATCTGTCTCTCAATCTTATGGACTTTTCTCACTTCTTACCGACACTCCTTACATTTTTCTCTATTTCCTGTCTTTTCTAAATAACTAAATCATTATTGTTTATTTCAGAACAGATGAAGTCACTATGTAGAAATCAACTAAATAAATCTTCAATCAAAATCACATGGTACGAAAATGCCGAGAGACCCAATTTTCGACATTTTTTTAAAGCAGTTTAATGCAATCGTCTCGTTCTTAGCTTTGTAAGCAAGCTAATGCAAATAACCCCACAAAAAATATCCCAGCGGTGTCAAATCGCACAATATTGGAGATAATTTGCTTACCAAAAGTTTTCTTCAATAAATTGATTGTTCTAATTCAGTCAATAGCGTTTTCCATTGAAGATTTTAAGGATGTGACGACGTCTTCACAGCTGCTTGTGTATTATCGGAACCGGTGGTCTTCCCGTTTTAAACCTATTTATGGAACGTGAGATGCGCTTTATGGTCGTTCGGCTTCAATTCTTGCAGGAACTGGATTTTGTTCGCACGCAAACTTTGATTGGTCCACAAAATGTTCCGTAAAGTGGATGGGTAAAGCTTCAATTTTTGGGTAAAAAAAAGAAAAACTCCGAAAGAAGTCTTGCTTCATTGAAAACCACTCCTCTAAAAAACACCCTTAACTGTTTGAAAATTATAAGCATCGCGATCTCGTTTAGAGAAATCACGTCCTCTAAGATGCAATGGCCTTGAAAATGAACAAGATAATTTCAACAATAACTACTCCTCTTAAGATGGATTTGAAATATTATTAGTACACTCCTAAAAGCCAGCATATTTGAACAAATAACGAAATTGAAAGAGTTAGCAAATAAGCGAGTGGTGTGTAAACATTTGTTTAACAATATGGTGAATTAAAGTTTGCTTAAAAATGAAGTGCGACAGCTGCGGCACAAACAACGGTATTAAATTACACCGTCCCACATTAGACAAATTAAATAGTACATTTTATATGTGTCACATGTGCGTAAGCAAACAGTTAACTGACGTGCATTTAAGTCACACTTTTTGCAAACGTCAAGAAAGTAACAATTTTCGAACTTAGTTTGACACGATGACGGGAAAGAACACCAACAAACACCAGACGCAAATGCTTGCCAATATTTCTAAACCCACTGACATGCTATTCTTAGTAATAATAAGTAGTTATAGATATATTTTTACACTACATATATTCAGATATATTTGTATTACTTTTTTCACAATGTTGATTGCTGAATATTTTTCGACAGAGCGTACTTGAAATTTCAACTTGGTATGCAACGACAGTCGCGGATGGTTGACTGCAGCAACAACACTAAACATAAATAAATATATTTTAGATATGTAAATAAAATATATTTTTAAATACCAGAAATATGCTAGAAATACACATACGACCAATATATGTAGATATGTATAATCAAATCGGTATTTACACGCCAGCTTTTAGAAAAAAAAAATGCCGAAAGATTCCACCAGAAGGCAGATATGCACATAATATTCAGCACTTGAGTTGCGCGTTCATTGATTTTACTGTTGTCTTTGGCAGTATATACCAATACACATACACACAGTCACACATTAGTACGCACAAAATTCATATGCTTTGCAAATTTTTCAAGTTTGATGGCTGAATTGGCCGACAGAATGTGAATATTAATTATATTTTTAGCGCACGTTTCACGCAACTGAGTATCACGGTAGCACCCACTTACCACAAATGTACGTATACATATCTACAGACACTCATAAAGCGTATTTTTCTATGCATACAAAATGTTTGTATTCCACGAGGGTAACCACGGGCATGGGCACTGTGGCATTTGGCGGTGCTGGGTGGGGGTGATGCCTGTCAATTAACAAGTGTATTGCTTTAATACACGTACTAAGCTCAAGAGGTGCGACGCACAAGTTTACGCTGCTGTCAATGGCCCCGCCATTGGTCATTTACATTTGCATTTTTGTGCGCTAAATTTTTAATGCCTATTGGAAATATTCTAGTTAAGTGCATATGTAGCAGTACATACACTCATACGTACACACATATACAAACGTAAAAGCAAAGTATGTTTATATTCGCTCATTTGTCTTGCTAAATGAGATTTATTATGCCTTAAAGGTGAATAGAACAGCTATAGTTGTAGGTATGTTTGTCATGATTTATGTGCGATCGCTTTATTTATTATCAGGAATTCCGTGCAAACAAGGATATATGCATTTATTGAACTAAAATTTTATAAACTAAATAAAAAATGTGTGTCAATAGTTAGATAATATTTTTGGCCCGAATTGGATGATATGGACTTGGACAGTATGTGATTCTAACAGGACGGCGACATAAGCGAATGTTACAATCGATTTGTTGCAAACCAAGTTTGGTGAACGTGTTAACTGACGAAATGGCCCAGACAATTGGTCGTGCGATTTGACGCCGTTGGACTATTTCCTGTAGGTTTACGTCAAGTCTATGGTCTATGACAACAAGCCAGCGAGGTTTGATGAACTTCGCACGAATAGCGGACGTGAAGTTGCAGCAGTAGCCATCCACGTTCCCAATTTCATTGATATCGCAAGCTGTATCTAAAAATGTTATACAATCCCGGACAAGAATAATATCTTGATGAAGTTTGTTTTAGCATTAAATCTTGGAAAACTTTTCGAACAACTTAGTTAACTAAATTGCTCTGTTTTGCCCAAGTAATAACTGTTTACAGATTAGAGAAGACCAGGTGTAAAGCGATTCGGTTTTATTCGTGTGTTTGTTGGAAACAAAATTTGATCAAAGACACTTTGGCGGTGAATTTATGACATCACCTTGCTAGTTTGAAAAAACGAGTTATTCCTTTTTTTTTTTTTATTTTTTTTTTTTTTTTGAAGGATTTAAAAAATGTTCATTGACAGAATTTAATGGTTCTTAATAATCGGTGATTCATTTCAAAAAAATTTGGATTCCTTTGATTCTGTTACCGATCTCTCTTAGAGAACCTTAGAGTACGGCTTCCACGATATTCGAGTCTATGTAACCGGAATGGACCCGGATTTTTTATCTGGCTAAAGACTACCAACTCGACACAATTTTGCCTTTACGACAACAACAACAACATGACCTTAGCACCGCCAGACCCGGTGAGGAAAATTTCTCTGCTTAAATTTTTTCAAATCCTAAAAAAAACAAAAGTTTACAATGGATGTTTACAGATAATGATCGAAGGCTCGTCATTATTTTGATTTTTGGCAAAATATCGCCTTCCAAAAACAATATTAATGCAAGAAATTACACTTAGCAGTGGTTTGAATTATCGAAATTATAATTCCTTCGATCCATCCAGCCATTTTACAGAAATTATCGTACACAGTTCTGAAAACATTGCTCCAAGAAAAACGGGTTTAAAGTTTTGGGAGTCGGGTTGGAGCCTTTTTCCATTTTCTGAGCAAATCGACCATAGTAATGTTTATGGTATATGTTTGTTATCAACAAAAAATAGACCTGGCAACAAATGATAAAGCCTACTGTCTTTTTAAAAACATTTCATATTTTGACGCGAAAATTTTTGAATGAAAATGAGTTTTTTCGATTTTTACACATACGAGTACGTAAGTTTTGAGATTATGAAAAAGGTGTTAATGTAAAAGTTGTAAATTTTTAATTACATAAAAATTTGCGCTGTCATTTTTTTCTGTCTCGTAGTTCGTAAGTAAGTCAAGATAAATCGTTTTAATCCTTAAAAATTTAACCACGCACCTCCCCTTCCCTTTCCCGATCTTAGATGGAAGGTAAACTTTTTTTCCCTATCTTTGTAACTTTGCCTTTCGTTTCAAATCGGTTTCTTGCTATCTTACCAGGACTTTTTTTCTTTCAAAAATTATCTATTCAGGTCTATTAAACAATCAACGAAGCGATCATTACAGAACAAAATTATTTTAAAAAGATAATAAAGACATAAATTGAAAAAAATAGTAGACGATAAATATATAGTATAAATTGGAATTATGACTGTTAATCAGTATGTGTGTAAAAGTATTTATGCAATCCTATCTCGATTTACACATAAAAATTCTACAAATCAATAAAACTTTAATAAATCTCAATCAAATAAATGTGAAATTAAGTTTATCTACATAAATAAAATTAGCGCCAATAAAAACATCATTTGATTATAATGAGGTTATAAATTGTTTGCTGAAAAATCGTGTGCATCGTGCACGTGACTGCGATTAAATTATTGGCGAAGGGGTTCCGTTGGTTTGAAGCCCCTCTTACTCGTCAAATTTACACAACTGAGCTTTTCAATATATTTTAGTAACGTTTCAGAAAATAAATTTACGTAAATGCAAATTTCTTTTGTAATGGATGTTGTAACTGTTTATAAGTACAAATATATGAATTATTATAATTATTATAAAATTTGCATTATTTAAACCGTGCGATCATCAAAACACAAATATTTGTAAGTATCTAGTAATTAAATATTCGTACTTAGTGATTGAATAGATTTTGTGGCTAAAGTACAGGGCGATTCATATAGTGAGTTTTTATTAATCCAAAGATATTTAGAGCTTTCGACGATTTTACGAAGATTTTTGATTTGAGATATGTGGAATTTTGCTTACCAAAAAAACTTTTTAGACATATTTGTGGTTGATTAAGTATTGTTAGAGCAAAAATTGTCTTACGATGTCAAATCTCAGCACCAAAGAAAGAAAACTTACTTTCTGAACTTAACGCGATCGATTTGGGCTCTATTGAAGTTTGCTTTAATTTTTAATTTTTTATGACTCTGTAACAAGATCAACGTTAATGAAAACTACAATTTTAGGAGAATTTTTATTTAAAATTGAGTAATGTGATTTTAACAAACCAAAGGAGATTACTGTTTTGTTTACCGCACGAGACAAAAATGCATCGAAAGGGTGTTCCGAAGTAAATCTGTAATAATTCGCTATTCACCGATAAAAATAATTTCATGTGAAAATTAGAAAAACTAGTTTGTGGCAATCCCTATTATGTAATACCAATCAACATAGATAACACAGGAATAATTTATGCATTCTAAAGTTTATTGCTTCCAACTGAAACTGAGAAACAAAAAACTAGAGAATTTTATTATTCCTCCTATTCTACTAATTCTATACAAATGGCAGGCATTTAGTCAACTGACACATATCTGAGGCGTCGCACGTTAACCGACTAAACTACACTACTCGTAAATATTTACATAGCCACACAGGTATACATAGAGTATAGCAATAGACAAATCCTTGCTCTAAACAGTTTTCAATGTCAAGCAATAACCTTAAATGCGTTTCAAAATAAATAGAAGATAGGCGGGGAGTAGTTGGAGAATAAGCATACATATATAAAATTGAGTAAGGGTCCCACATATTTGTAGATTGATTGGAGTGGCGAAAACACGTGTTTCGCTTTTTACGGGCATTGACTTTTTATTTGCACACATTATAGGAGTATAGACATGCATATATGTATGTATGTATATATTTTTGAATGAAAGTTATATATGTAGCTGTGTGTAGGAATAATGCGGAATTTGCGCAATAGCCAATTAATTTTTAATTATGGACGTATGTACGTTATGAAATGTTGGTTAAAGCTTTATCATTCCCACAATACAGTAGCCTTACTTATAGTACATACAAACATGAGAATCCTCCACAAATCATATTTATTAACAAAATACTATAAATCAACCGACAGGGACAAAAGACTAAAGTAAGCAATTCAAATTACATATTAAAGCAAATTAAATGAGAGCAAAAGCAAAAAGTATCAACGTTAAACAACAACAAAAACTATTATTTATTCAAAGAGCTGAGGCTAAATAATGCAAAAATCAACACGAATGTTGCTATTAATCATGACTCGGTATAGCTAAAAACAAATGCTGGCAACAACAAACAGCAAAACTATCAGAGCACCTAATGTAAATTACTGTGGAGATAGTGGTGGCTCCAAATAAATAATCCGTGGAAGCTTTAATCTTAATTCAACTGACAAATTACGACTCATCGAGCAGAGAAACAGAACAGAACAAAACTCAAAGTTAAAAGCAAAATAAGCAGAGAATGAGACGTAATAAAAATAAGTACTGGGTAAATAGCGCCTATAAGACGCCAACAACAAAATTATATTTTAGTTTAATTCTAGAAAAATTGCAACTACTTGTCTTTGGTAGCAGAATGAAGGAAACTATACATATAGAAGCCACTACGTTTGTACGCGTATTTACTTACGCCATTAAGGCTGCGAGTATAAAAAATATATATTTGGAATCACTCTTGATTATATCTGATTTGATATTCTTCGCCTAAGATTTTACAACAAAAAAGGCTTTCTAAAGAGTTGTTTACAGGGTAACTATGGTCATTAATTGGAATTTTTTAAATAGAGTGATTCAAAATCAACAGAAGGTATGAGCGGTTATCGCTTTCACTTTTCGACGAATCAAATCAAATTTGGTATTTTATTAAGCTATAATACAGGTCATAGATTAAATTATTTATATAACTACATTTACTTCACTTCAGTCAAAATTATATTAAAATCAGCTATAAATGCGAGATATGCCATATGAAATCAACCGAAGAGGCTAAATTTAATATATTGAGTTGATTTGGAAAAAGTCAGCCAGAGGATCGTTATTCATTATATTGTATTATGGATTAGAAGTTTAGCCCAAGATCCAGACCAATCCCATCCATATCCAAAAGTAAACCACATATTTAATTTTCAAGGATACTTGCCCTTTTAATTTGTTTTAAAGATCACAAATTTCGAGTAACCTGCACTGTTAAAAGCCCGGTGTTAAGTCGGTAACTATTATATGTGTTATAAAGGGGGCAGAGAGAGAGAGAGAGAGAGAAAGATAATATGATTCCCGATTTTCCTTAAGGTACATTTATCATCACCAATATATTTGTATATGGAGTAAAGTCAGCCGGATGTTCAAAAATGTACACACGTATATTAGTTATATGGGGCTAGGGCAAGTTTTCACCCGATTTTGTCCAGTTTAGGCACAAAGATGCATTGTTTTTTATAAAATACCATCTCCTGTTTTCATTAAGATAGCTCAAATATTAGCCGAATATACAGTATATAGGAAATCGGAAATTCGAAAATATTTGTATTAAGTATGTCGGTTAAGAAAAACTTTCATTCGATTTAAATAATCTTTAACCCGGTTTTAGGTATACTGTTATTAGGAGGATTTGATCTGAATTTCAAAAACATATCTCAAAGACTGACCGATAAAATGTTCGCTGTAAGAACTGGTTTCCACATACTATGTATACTTGAAAAGTTCGATTTTGAAAATTTTTGACCATATTCGAGCGGTTTGCCAAGAGATGGCATAACTTTATGGTTATTTGATTGTTCCATTATTCGGAATATGCGTTGGAAAGCAATTGTCATTATGCATTTTTTCCAGTATATGTATTATGGAATGCCATTACTTTGAAGCGTAAACAACAATTATTTTTTCTCACTCCAATATTTATTGTTTGAAAATGCTCCTCGTCATTTCTTTAATACCAAAAAAACCTCAAACGAAAGCCATTTTATTTTCGAGATGGTTTATGGTGAATATGCTCTAGCTGAGCGAAGGTGCCAAAAGTAATTCACACACTTTTAAAGTGGTCATTCTGGCTTGTAAGAAGAAGAAAAGTCTGGCCGATCAAAAATCTTTGAAACATTTGAAAACATCCGAAATTAGTTTAGGCACTAGGCGATAATTTTCCATTTTGACAACGATCGCTTTAATATTGCAAGAGCGGCTCGTTAAATTGCTGAAATTTTCAAAATTCATATTATAAAAGATCTACCGGAATATAATCTCCTACGCGTCCTTGTCAGTACGATGCAATTTTTAATTAGAAAAATGCGGAAAAGTTGTTCGTTACGACTATAACTTGAATAACCTTATTATTATAATAATCAAACATGATATATTTTACTGAAAACCCAAGAATTCACAATTAAATAAAATATACAAATTATATAAAGCAGGGACTGTTTAGTGTTTAGGTAGTTGCCTCTTCCATAAATATTCACTATCTTGAGAATTAGATGCCTTTCACAAGACTTAGTCGACGAACTTTGTCGCTACCGTTTATCAGAAGTGTCATGCGAAATTCCGTGATATTTGAGTGTTGGCATGTGTCTTCATAACCATACACTTTCTTAGATAAATAATATTTCATAAGAAATAGATACTGGTTCGCATGTGTCTTCATAACCATACACTTTCTTAGATAAATAATATTTCATAAGAAATAGATACTGGTTCGCTCTCCGATCCGGCACTGCTCTACCAGTATTATCTCAAATGTTCACAAAATATTTATAATTATTTTCGTTAAACGCTTTGCGGAGCTCAGTTTTTTGCTGAAATTATATGCGATCACTTCTTTTGCTTACTTAACTCATTTGTTGTAGGATTATTCTTGAGAGATTTATGAGGGATTTTTCTAAAATCACGAAAAATGTGTAAGATATAACACTTATCTGGTCAACTTGTGATGCAGATTTCGTAATCAGAAGACATGGTTACTGAGCTGCGCTGTCTGCATCGGTACATTTATTTCTTTTATATAAGCGAAAGTTCGCAAAATGATATATGCTAAATTTAGCTGGTATGGCTGTGTGCATAGAAATAATTTGTATTTTTAGAGAGATGATAATAGTGGAACAGACGTCATACGTATATACAGCTATAAGAGGTAGTTAAAAACTTCCTCATCAAGCAGTATTAATTGTAAATAATAGGAGTTCTGGAAAAATTCTGATCATCTTAGCGCAATAATTATCTCAGAACTACCTAAATCCCCACACGTGCTTATTTTTTTATCAATGGGTTTAAGTAAACAAATAATGGAATATAACTCAACATAACTCGAAATAACACTGGTAAAGGCTATTGATATTAGTTATGTCTAAAACAAAGGTAATCTAATTGGATTAACAATTTTTTCAGCATTTTACTTGTCAAAAGGGGATGGTTGGTAGTAATAAATCTACTCCATTATTCAGCAGAAGTCATTTCCACGATCGCTTGAACCGCACGTTTCGCGTTCGAAAAACATTGACTTTGAAAGAGGACAAGCATTGTTTGAATATTGCTAAAATCCCTTTGATTCGATAGACTTAACAGCGGAATTCTTTTCATGTGGGGCGATAGATTTACTCTAGGTTTTTAAGCTTTTTATAAATTTTTATTGTAGATCTTTCTTCTAAGTTTAATATCTATCTAGGTAAAGAAGAAAAGCTACGTCGTTGGATTATCGCTTTCCTGGTGACGCATTTTGGTGTACAAATTGATTATAATTTTCTACGTGCTAACGCTTGGGCAATTTTTTTTCATTAAATTTTTCCTTTTCTGTTACTCGGTAAATTAATTACTTTTGCCAACATAATAGAACATACTCAGTAATATGATGACAGAGCATCGGAAGTAGCAATATACTACTTCTTTTTGAGGGAGCGATAGCTACTGATATCTTCTGAATGGTGTAATATAACTAACATATAGTGGGTATGAAGGAATCCAAGCAGGGTTACACTGAGATTCTCTCCTCTCTCAATCCCTTTCAATTGCATTCCTGAAAACTTGAACTACGGAATTACATAGGTTACTGCTGGCGGCTGTTTTTATGTTCACATACCCAGGAAGTATATGTGAACTAGGAGAAGTCGTTAAATGCACAGTGAATTTTCAACAAATGGGCCGAAGATAGAGTGAAAGCTTGGAAGCGGAGTCTTCTGCAATGAGCTCTCCCTCAAGAGTTTTTCGGGCAGAAATGATTGCTTTAAGGAAAGAGTATATTAATTGCTCCGGAATGTAGTTTCCTTTTGGAAGGTAAACATTTTCTTCGACAGGGGTGATATTAGCTTTGAGCTCGCAAACTTAGTCAAGAAGTGTCTCTCTTCACAAGAAACAGCAGCAAGCTACTTCATCATGAGAGTCGTTTGCGTGCTTACTCATAGCGGAATCGCTGAAAACTACAAAGCCGATGAGATAGCAAGAAGGGGCACTCGAACACAGCTCATGTCGGAGTAGGAACAAGTCCGGATCTTGGTAGTCCTTTTGTGCTCTAGCACGGACCCGTGACCAGCTCTTCTACGACTGCGATATTATTTTGGTCTCGAGTAGAACTATTGCAGTAGTTTTTATTAAACATTTTCCAAAACACATTCAAGTTGTAAGGTTCAAAATCCGGTCGGTAGCAAATTGTCAAAGTTGTATGGAAGAAGGTGATGTGGAAACATCCAGGCACTTTTGATTTGTTTTACAGCCTTTCAAAGAAAGACTCTGGAACATTTCGGCAGAGATAATTTCGCTGATGATTTGTGATTCGCTCAAAGCGCTTTGTCGATTTATGAGGGTCTATACGATAACTTTGCTGTCGTTATTTGCTCCATGTGAGATCTCTTTTGGGATCGGCCAATTAACCGAACTGAAACGAAAATATAGACTCTTGCGAGTAGTGAAATTATAGAAAATCTTTTGGTGTTTTGAAAAGACGACAGAAATCCGTAATTTTCTTTACACTGAAGCCAGTCAAGATCAGTCGGTTGAATTACCAATTTAGAAGACGAAAAATAACTTTATTGAAAAGCTATTGGCATGTGAAATAGAAAACCTAAGCAGAGAGAAAAAAGAATTTGAAATGAAGAGAGTTGTTATAACCTGATGGTTTTGAAGGGCATACTTCGCCGTTCCAACCAATTTGTGGTTATTGATCATATCACATAATAAGGAAATAGATTAACCTAGAAGATATATTTCATTTCATGTTTAAACGAAGATTTTTGTACAAATACTGTATTTACAAATGTATATATGTAATAAATAAGAGAGGATATGTTTTTATATTCTCCCAACATGTTCCAATAGAGTATAATAGTTTTCTTATACGGTATTTTTAGGCACATAAATTACATCCCAGAAATCGAAAAATTACTCTAAGCATGTGATACATACAAAGTGTCTATTCAGAAAAAAAGAGGGATGCTCACAGCCAACTAGTGTTAGTTTTCATATAAATCTTTCAATAAATTAACTTGGATTTTGATGTCTGTGTGGAAAATTACAAAAATTACACTCTTCAAGGTGAATTTAAGCGTGAAGCATTAGCACATCGAAGCTTGCTAATCAAAGTTAATAATACTTTTACACAGAAGCGCATACTTAAGGAAAATTTATTTCTGTTATTTGTTGTTCATATTGCATAGCTACACATGTACAAATGTGTATTTGCTTGATATTTAATTGTTGTTTGTACTTATGCTTAATGCTACATCATCAATAACATTTAATTGTTTTTGCGTTCGCCGTTGAATTATTCTGCGTATTTTGAACTTTCAGAGTCAATCCTCAATGCTGTCTTAATTGGTTGACTCATGTGTCAATCTCAAGTGTAGAAAGCAGTGGGAAAACCGCATCAAACCGCCCAAAACTGCATCGAAAATATACATATGTATGTATGTATATGAATCTTTAGATAATTTTTCTACGCATCATTCTTATTTAGAGCGGTCAATAATTCTTTTCATGAATGCTGTGATGAGTAAACCCCCTAAAATTGAAATTCGTAGAAAAATTGGCCACACTCGGTAGCTCAGTTTTTGCATTCGGCAGTAATAATGTCCTTAACTTCCGGTTTTATGATGGCATTTTTTAGTTAATTTATGATTTAGTTGCATCAAATCAATGTTCACTTTTCAGTTAAACGAAGAGATCGCCAATCGTTTTTTCTGTTAACAAAAGAACAGCGTTGCCATCTTAGCAGCAAGTACTAGCAAGTAAAATGAGTTGCTGTATTAATAGCAGACATAAAATCTGATATTATAAAAAACAGAATCTTAATTTTTAAGAGTGTGATGAGGATTTAATATACATAAAAGGCCAAACACCCCAAATCAGAGAAAATAAATCACGGACCCATATTATACATACTATATGTATGTATGTATATATGGTATAAAGATTATAGAATCAAGTGTTTAAGTTGTCTTAATCTCTTTTGCTAATACGATCGTGTAGTATTTCGCGATCTGCATATGCCAGCGTGATTTTCTACAAAAGAAGTTTGCCGTCGACTTAACTTAAGTGAACGAAAAATATAATAGTGAAAATAGATAAGACTGGAGCATTCTCTTGTAGAACCCAAATTAGCGATCTAGTGGCTGCTGTTCAGAGCATACTGAAGTTACGGAGGGAACACTTCTCCAGCCTGCCAAACGGCAGAGAAACTCTAACAGCTGCAGATGGCGGATCTGATTCCCGAATCGATGACTATGGAATATATGTTCCACTGTCCGATTATGATAAGGTTTCAATAGCAATTACCCGCCTGAAAGACAAAAAAAAACGGCAGAGGTCGATGATTTACAGTCCGAGCTATTCAAATGCGGCGGCAAAGAACTGACAAAGGTGAACGCATCAGCTTCTTTGCAAGATATGGTCAGATGAAAGTATGCCCGACGAATGGAACTTAAGTGTAGTCTGCCCACAAAAAGGGAGACCCCACAATCGACAATTACCGTGGGATAAGCTTCCTCAGTATTGCATACCCAATCAAGAAAGTATCGGGAACTCTTCATTTCTCTCTCATCTCCCGCTTATATGGAAGATAGGTAAATTTTTTTTCCTAGGGTGGTACAACTATCCTTAATTACGATCCCAAATATTAGCGCGATCTGTCAACCAGTGTGTTTACAGCAGCTGTTTATGCCAGTCGACCTCAGTCGTGTTTGTGGAATTTTAATATTTAAATCAACGTATTTGTGTTAAATTTTGGCCAAACACTCAACAAATATCACTAAGCAAGCACACTATTCTCCTGATATGACCTGTGACTTTTACCTTTCTCCACATTGAAATATCCACTTCTGAGAACACGCTTCGACTCAATTGAAAACATCAAAAAAAAAAAAAAATTCGACGCGGGAGCTGAAGGCCATCCCGGAAAGCGTTGACACATGTGCATCGCTACAAATGGATGATACTTTCATGGCGATATAATAAATTTTGATGATGATTAAAAAATTCTTATTTTATTTATAAATTCGCATTACTTTCTTGACATGGGTTTGGTCTACCCGAGCATACTGTGTGAAAGACTGAAGCCCACCATCAAACAACTGATTGAACATTATCAGTGTGGCTTTAGACCTGAAAAATCTACAATCGACCAGATTTTTACCATGCGCCAAATCTTGGAAAATACCCGTGGAAGAAATATCGATATACGCCATGTTTTAATCGATTTTAAAGCCACCTTCAATATCACGAAAAGGAACGTTTCTATGCTGCTATGTCTGGAAGCTAATATGGCTGTGTAAGTTGACGGTAAGTAACACCAAAAGTTTTGTTCGGATCGGGAAGGCTCTCTGAGCCGTTTGATATCAAACGAGGTTTTAGACAAAGCGACTCCATTTCGTGCGATTTCTTCAATCTACTCTTGGAGAATACGAGATGCAAAGCTAAATAGCGAAGGTACAATCTTTTATAAAAGTACACAACTGCCGGCGTAAACAAATGATGGTCTCAACAACCGCGTCGTTAGTTTTGCTTTCTCTAAACTGTCTACGGAAGCGAAGCATATAGACCTGGTTGTCAACGCCAATAAGACAAAATATTTCCAGTCATCAAACATTCATGGCATTCTCGTCTTGGCTCCCACTGACAATCATAACTTCGAAGTTTAGATAATTTCGAATTAACAGCAACAAAAATGTCAGCCTCTAATTGCAACGCAGAATGAGTCTTGTCAACTGGTGCTACTTCGGCCTGAATAGGCAATTGAGAAGTAAAGTCCTCTCACGTCGAACAAAAACCAAACTCTATAAGTCACTCGTCATTCCCGTCCTGCTAAATGGTGCAGAGGTATGAACGATAACAACCACGATGATGAGTCGACGTTACGTGTTTTCGAGAGAAAGGCTCTGCGGAAGTTTTATGGTCCTTTGCGCATTGGCCACGGTGAATACCGCATTCGATGGAAGTAAGGAAGAGCTTAGTTCAAATGCAACTGAACATCTTATACTCTTAGAATTTGTTAGACCGCGAAATATCTCCAGGTGTTGGTAATATTGGAAAATGTATTGACCGACCATTAGCCGGATGTTCAAAAATTTATACAGGGCTAAGGAAAGTACTGACTTGAATGAACCAATTAGTGACATTCAGATATTCTATTATTAGGACCTTTGATTCGAAATTTCTATTATATATCGTACACATTGACCGATATTTTCGGTACAAAGCCATTTATGGCTCTGTGGTCCACATAATCGATACTTAAGGGCTACAACAATTTCGGAATTGTGGTTATATGAAGTCACACTGCAGAGTCAATCTTTGGTTCCTTAATATTAAATGTGGCCGGTGCCGAATTTTTTTAATGAGCTAATGTATTTTTCAACTCATAGTAGTTTAACTACATATACATACGTGTACTCATGTATGTTAATAGTCACATGACCCTTTTCACTACTAATCAAAAGGCAGGATCTTTGTAAAATTTTAAAAACATGTCCAAAAAATTTATTACAAGTATCAGCCGAAACGAACAATTCAATTATTTAGCCATTGCCACTAAGTGTTGCCAGGTGCAATCTGACATTTCCATAGGAAAGTTTGATATTTTTTAGCATAACATCACTCAGAACGTTTTTTCATTTAATCGTGAATTGTTTTATTTACAGGGAATTAAAAAATTCATCTCAACCAAAAAAAAATGGAATTAACTCGTGAACATTTTCGTGCGATCATCTTTCACAACTTTTGACGTAGATTATCACGACAAGAGTGCATCGATGAACTAAAATCTTTGTATGGCTATGAAGCACCATCCTATAGCACTGTGAAAAACTGGTACAACGAATTCAATCGTGGCCGACGCTCGCTCAAAGACGAACTCCGTGAAGGTCGTCCAAAAACAGCCCTTGCCAGAAAACATCGACGTCATGTAACATACCTTCAGATAGCATACATTCGATATTGCATGAACACCTGGCCGTTAAAAAGGTTTGTTCTCGTTGAATCCCGCACAATTTGACAATCGCTCAAAAAAAGGCTCGTGTGGATTGGTGTAAAGAAATGCTGAAAAAATACGATCACGGTGCTTCAAAAGACGTTTATAAGATGGTCACAGGTGACGTATCATGGATCTATGCGTATGAGCCCGAAACAAAACACAATCGACCGTGTGGGTCTTCCAAGACGAGCCAAATCCAACAAAAGTTGTTCGTGGAAGAAGCACTTCGAAGCAAATGGTCGCCTGTTTCTTCGGCAAAACTGGTCATGTGGCGACTGTTCCGCTTCAGCAACGTAGGACGGTCAATTCTGAGTGGTACACCACCAATTTTTTGCCTGAAGTTTTCGGAAAAATTCGAAAAACGAGCAAGAGAAGACGAATCATTGTGCACCATGACAATGCGAGCTCTCACACATTGGCTCAAACCAGCGCCTTTTTGACCGGCCAAAACGTCGAATTGATGGGCCATCCACCGTACAGCCTTGACTTGGCACCCAATGACTTCTTTTTATTCCCACACATCAAGAAAATAATGCGTGGTCAACGATTTTCGTCGCCAGAAGATGCTGTTGAAGCTTTCAAAAATCATGTTTTGGAGGTGTCTCAATCGGAGTGGAAAAAGTGCTTCGAAAATTGGTTTGAGCGCATGCAAAAGTATATAAATCTTGATGGTGAATATTTTGAAAAACAATAAAACCATTTTTGTTGATAAATACTCCTATTTTCATTATTAGTCCAGAATTATATATATAGCAGCCCTCGTATAGTCGAAATGGAAGCATTTTTTTTACATGAATACGCATACTTACATATAAAATTTTATTTATTACTTAAGCTTTTTACTTCTCATCGGATAACAACAAATCGCGTGCATACAAACTCTTTAGAAAGGCCAGTGAAAAATATTTCTCTTTAATACTCACAACTGAATTTGACATTTGTCCGCTAATTCAAGGGAGATGAGCGTTTCGGATATTTTGTTATGTTTAGTGTGTATGTACATGTGTATATATATTGTAGTATATAGTATATATTTATAAACGCCTGTTAAGACCGCCTACTTTCGGCATTTTAAATATTTAATAGCCCGAAATCGTATTGACTTTAGCATCAGAGCAGGTCTACATACCGACTACTTACGGCAAATGCGTATTTGTGTGATTTACGTCCGCACATTATTGGTCAGTTGATCAACGTTGCGCTGATTTACTTACGATATATTCGACTACAATGTGGTATTTACGTTCGTATAATACTCGTAAATGTATATGCGTATGTTTATAAATTGAAAAATTTGCATTTTCATTCAAGTGACTTTCAGCTTTCTTTCAGCAAGTCACATATTTGCGTGCACTTTTGCACTTTTCGGTTTATTTATTAATTACTCAACTGTATTGTGATGTGTTTGTTTTGCATTTCCCTTACTCATATATACAATTTTATGTAATTATTGCAACGCATAAATTTGCACCATTTAAATGCGCATGCTTCTTTTATCAAACAGTCAGCATTTAATTGATTTGATTTGCGCATGCGCGCACGCTAATTGCTCATTGACATGCGCGTGTTAGCTGCTATCAAACAGAATTTGTTCACTTTACTCCTCTAATTCCTAATAAAGAACAATGCCATATTTATTACATATCAAATTGTTTTTATTTTTACTAAGAATTAAAGTAAAATGAAAAAAAAAAATAAATAAAAACAAGAAAAAACTTTAGCATCGGCTGCATAGAATCTTTAATACTTTTGAAAAGGGAATTTCTTATATGTGACCTGGTCTACGGAAAAGAGGCTTAGGTGTCAAAAAATCAATTTTCACTTTTTAGTTGATTCGGATGGATGTTTATTTTTAACAGCTGTTTCCCAGAAAACTAGTTTTCGCATGTTAGCTTCCTTTTCGTAGACTAGGTCACATATATAAGATCTTTATCTTGATCTCAGACGATCAGTTTGTATGGTAACAACAGGGTTTGTCTGGAAAGTAATAGGACTGATTTTCCTTCGCCGTGACTGCACTTTGAAGCCTGCGCGCACCGACTGGATTGGGTAGAGGGCGTTCCTAGCTAACGAAAGAGCGACTGGTCAGTTATCTCCGAGCCCGTGAAAAGTCAGGACAAACCTTTTTGGAGGGCCGAGAAGAGGCCGTTGCTGAAGACCGTACTGGGAGACCTGCAACTTCGACAAACACCAACAATGTGACTCGTGGGGCAAAGTTTTCAACTCAGACCGTCGACTAAGTGTTCGTTTAATTGCCCAGATATTAAATTTATTAAAATCTGTGGTTTATGACATTGTGAGCCATTTTTGTGAATAGCTACCTAACCAAGGCCGACATTCCAACGCTTCCGCAGCCACCCTGCAGCCCAGATGTGGCTCCCAGAATTTTTTTCCGTTATACAATTCCTTATTTCCTTGCCGGAAAAGGCCGATGAAGGGTAATAAGTTTGAGACGACAGATGGGATCCAAGCAACATGCACCTCGGCCCTCAAGGCCATTCCAAAGGATGCCTGCCGCGACGCCTTCAATGCTGGGAAATGCGCTGGCAGCGCTGCATCGGCGCAAAAAAGGTCTAATTTGAAAGTTTTTAAAGACCTGTAACGATTGATTAAATATCTTTTTTCATCGACTCGACTTCTATTACTTTCCGGATCGATATCTCAAAAACGGAGGGCAGATGGATATGGCTAAATCGGCTCAGCTCGTCTTGCTGATCGTTTATATTGCATGTTGCATACATATGTGTATGTATAAAGGGTACCCGCCGTTTTCTACTGGATGTTCGAACTTCGTGTCAAACTTAATACATACAAGTTATAGAAAAATCCAAAAAAATAATCCCCAATACGTCACTACGTTCCAATAAAACTATAAATTTAATTAAGCACAACACTTCATATCAATTATTGCTTCTACTTGCCTTGCTTTCGCATCATTCTTATTCCATTTATTCGATTTTTTCTCCACAGTAAAACTACTCAATCGTTTATAACGCCGAAGCTCACTTAATTACTCATTGAAAGGCAATCGCTAGCAATACCAAAATTATGAGACATTTCGAGTTTTCGAGATTTTCTATGCCACAAACATTTCCTGTGAGTGAAACACATTTACGTAGGTGTGCTAGCGAAGGCTTACGCATATGGAGATGCGCTTAAAGGCGTTTCACGTCTTTGTGTAGTCACACTCCTTCTCCTCCAATTCATTGCACTTGTATGGCTGTCCAGCGCTGACTGACTTTTGTTATTGTTATGAATTATTTATCAGCACATTGTCTTATGACTAAAAAGTGGCGAGACCGTCTCGTAATTGGCGCTGGCTAATAAGATGTCCAAGTTTTTTGGGTACAAATTTTCATATTCTTATGTTCATATGTGTAACCACATATCGTTTTAAGTCTACTATATGGATTTAGCAAATTATCAACAACATCAGACTGTAGTGACGTATATTATGATGAATTCATATTATTTATGCAGTTAAATAGTTTAATAAGCTATATATGTATATAGGTTATGTTTGTATAAATACTGGCTGAATCGAAAGTCCGCTTTAAGTAGAGGATTTTAGAAATTGAGGAAGGGAAAATATTGTCTGTGACGTCGTCATTCAGCCCAATTTGTGTTCTTCGGGTGTGAATGATGTCGAAGTAATGAAAAATTTTTGGAAATTACACGAATTAAAAGATTTATATCCAAAGAACTAAAAATTGTAGGATAAAGTTAAGGAAATACTTTTAACAACAAGTAACAATCCGGATCACTTAGACCATCGAGGAGCTCGGAAAAGTAGAGCGTGGACTGCCTATAATAGGTTAGGTTAAAAAGGAATATCATGTTAAAATGCCAAAAAACAAAAATTAACTTGGACGGTTTCATGATAGTCTGTTCTACCTAAAAATCTTATCTATTGAACATAAAAATCACAAAAATCTGTCCCTGTCAGAAAGTTGCTTTTTTTTTGTCTTATTAAGTTCTACAATACCTCAAGAATATGATCGCAAATTTTCAAGTTGATCCGAGTAATAGTTTCGGAGATTCAGCCTTGAGAACTTGTGCGCTTGAGGCTAGCTAAGCTAAGTGTGCCGTCTTTAAACGCGTTTTTCTCGAAACTGTGTTTTTGTAGTCGGTTGGCAATATTTTTGGAGAACTTCTCAACCGATCTTCATGAAATTTTACACATGCCTTTAAGCTATAATTTTAAAGGACTTGGACGAAGGATTTTTTTTCGATTACAACTACTTCATTATTTTAGATGATCCCGTAAGGAGTTATCCTGCCATCGCGGACGCATCTTTTTTCCGAGGGGTCATCAAAATGGCGTCGCCATGGTCGATTTTAAAATATTATTTCCAAAAATTTCACAATGTATTTGTTAATAGAGCATGTTTATAACAAAAAATAAAAAAAAAATATTTCATTTTTTATATGAGAAAATATGAGAAAAAAGGCCGAGGAAACCAGTGTAACCCCCTCAAACAATCCAAACAAAATTTTTATTATAAAACAGTTAAAGTCTAAAAAATGCTGCAATTTGTTTAACTGTTATGAAGTTAAAGCAAAAATGATTTTGATAGATCCTTTGTTAGAAGCAATCCGCACTCAATTAATCGGCGATAAGTAAATTTTCAAACTGACTCTTTGGCCGATGACATTAACTCACAGTAACGTGGATCTCCATTCTGGATAGTTACTTCATAAAAAGTTTAATGTTATCTCGATTTTTTAACGACAAAGCGTCACCACTAATAATAGATTCATTCTCGCATTCGTTGTGGTTGCAAATGCTCGCTGATTTATGAAGAATTAAAAAAGAAAAAGTAAACAATGTAGCTGGATGTGACCACAACCACTTATTCAAACAAAGACATCTGGTTTTTTAAAATAGAATATTTCAGAAATTATAACCACAGTATTGTGGATTGCGATGCTTTAGCCGGTGTTTGGAAACATGAAAGAAAAAACTTTTATGTGGTCCAAATATATGCTTTTATCTTCTACATGGCACTTAATTCTTGCCTTAATTATTTTTTTATTTATTATTTTCAAATCGACCTATTGAGTCACTGCCACAGATGCTTAAGGTTACTGTGGCTTTCAACTCTCTCGTTATCAAGTTAAATTTTAAATTGAAAATATAGTCACCAGTTCTGAAGTTATAAGCCTATATTTTTTGGGTGGCAAATAATTTACCAGCAAAAAAAAAAGGGGAGAATCAAAAGCATCACGATTTGGCAGCAACGGCGATAAACCTCAATCAGAGGACGGTGGACCCACAGACTAATCCAGAACATCCATTTGTGGATAGATAGACAACATGGGGACCTAGACTTTCACCTAACCCAAATAATGAATGAATATGAATGTTTTAGAAGCTATCTGTTCTGATTCCATCACGGCCTTAGTGCGTACTGAGTATTTTTTCATTGCCCCCGTTTTTCAAATGTAAAGGAAAAGTGAAGAACCTCACTTGGCGATAGTTTTTCTGTCATGGTTAGTTCTTTGATAAATGGAAAGCTGTTAGCGAAGCATCAGCTGTAATTATGACAACACTTAGACTTATTCAGCATATTAGGCGTCAGTCAGTCCGTATGATAGATGAGAGTCTTTTTCTCTTTTATGAATTAATACTTAATCCGGTGGTTCCGTGTGAGAGGTATGAGTTGGGAGTAGATTAGGTTTAGCAGATTAAAGTTCGCACAGATTAAAGATGGCATACAACTTTAAATTAAATATTTTTTTCGAATCGAATTTAATTTCGATGAGGAATGAATGATTATTTGTAGAACCTTTATATTTGATAAAGGTTATGTTCACTTTTAAGTCAGAAAATTGAGACTTTTTTTATAAGTTAATAAAAATAAGTGAATACAATTAATATATATATACAATATACAATTTAATGTAATAATCGGTAATTAATTTTGAAAAATTTTGTATTCACTTAATCTAGGAGGCGAACTCCAGGAGAATCTCCGAAAAATTGGTACCTGACGGTAAGGAAGGGTTTTCTGCTTAAAACTAACTCAAATCGAAAAAATTAATTGTTACTAAAGATTAGAACAGTTAATGACCGAAGGACGAGTCAAATCTTAACTTTTCGCCGAATTGTGGCTTAACAAAAAATTTAGTTATCAATTATTATTAAAAATGTTGTTCCTTAGATCATTAACTGACAAATATATCAAAAGCGGTCGTATTAATATTTTAAATCGATCAGTTCTGGCGTTTGGGAAAAATATCCAAACCGCTTCTGAAAACAAAGTTTCGAGAAAAAAGCGTTTAAAGTTTAAGCAGCTGATTATACTAAGATAAATAGTGGCTTACTATTAAATAATCAAATGTTAAATGTTAAATTTTCTGAGCTAATTTAAGTGAAATTATTTTATATAAAAAAAATGTATATATCCACCCGATTCTTATATACTTTTTGAACTTTTGTTTCGAAAGTTCCACAATGAGAGTTAATTTTAATCAATAACAAAAAGTAACAACAACCGCACACCGACAAACCAACAGCCGAATCAAAGATGCGTCTATGATTGGTTAAAAGGCGTGCACCGTACGCAAGCAGATCGCTCTAAGCGCCGAGAAACTACCATTTAAGTTAGCGCACATTTAACAGGTAGATATAAGCCAGCTGCAATAATTAAACCAGAGTTAAAAGCTCAGCAACAGCTGAGTATTTGCTCTCTTCAACACAGCACGTACTCTTAATAGCTGACGCTCTTCTCTGCCGTTGCTGCTGCTGCTGCTGTTGCTGCCGCTGTTATTGCTGCGCTAACACCTTGGACGCCCTTGAGGCAGCGCTCCCCCACATGCAGCGACGACGCCGAACAGCAACTCATCACGTGCAGCGCGGCAATCTTTTTGGTAGTAAGTATTGGCGAACAGGATCCAGCTCGAACGGTGCTACCGCCATTGTTAACCAACAGCACATCGTCGGATCGTCGGTGCTGGTGTTATTGACGTAGCTGTGCGGGTTGTCGTGTTTGGGAGTCGTGTAAGCGCGAACGATTGAACATTGTTTTTGTTTTTCATGTATTTTTCTCGAACGAGAAGTTAATAGCCGAAGTGAGTGTGTATGAACATTCGTTGGCTCGATCGGAGCAGAGTAGTTAAATATAACGTTGTGTCCGGTTTTGAGCCAACATCATTCCATAACTGAGCGTTCTCAGTCGCAGTCAATTTGTAGTAGCAACAAACGGCACCTGCGAAACCCGTACGTAGTAAGAAAAACGAAAATTATTCGCAGCACTACGCGTTGATATAAATTGTTAAAATAAGAAAACAAAGATTTAGATGCGCGTTAAGTTAGGCACTTTCGCATCATCACGTCCATTATATGCGGCTAAGTGTAAATTATCGCCTCCGCCAAACACCACCCTAATCCAACCCAACTAAGCCGAACTGCAAACAACGACGGCAAAGCGTACTCTGCGCATACGAGCATTGTTGTTGTTGTTGTGTAGTGTTGTATATTTTGTGTCGTTTGGGTGGATCGCGTCAAATTTAAGCAAACAAGTGAGCGGGCGTAGTGGATTGTGACGTTGTTTCGCATTTTTTTCCGTTTTTTTTTATTTCAAGTGAAGTAATTAACTAAGTGACAATGAAGTGAACTTCTCGTTGTAGAGACACGACCAACATCTTGGTACGCAATTGTTGTTGTTGTCACGCTGTCACAATATCCGTCTAACTACCAGCAGCTTCGGCAGTCCACCTGGTCGCGTTTTCGTTGTCGTTGTCGTGGTCGTTGTCGTCGTCATCATTACCGTTGACGTTGTATGCTAACGGCTTAGATCGCTTTTCATCGGGCTTAAGGTGTTCGTCGTGTGCGCGGAACCTCATAATCGGCAACAACGGTCGTCGCTGCAGCCACAGTCAGTGCCAAAGCTATAGCTACAGCCACCGCCGACGCAGCTGCAGTGAGTGATCTCCGCAGCATACACACGATCGCCCAGCGTCTCAGCCACGAGCGCCCAGCAGCAGCAGCGGCAGACAACGTAGCAGCGACAGCAGCCACCTTAGTGGCGGCAGTTAGCTTTATTACCGCAAAACTATCTGCGAAGTTAAAACGTATCTGAGGTTTCAATACCGTTTTGGTGTGTTTTCGAGTTGGTCGTGTTTAGCTCCTAAGCGTCTTTACGGTTGTGCAGTAAATAAAATATATTATTATACAACAATACTACTGAGCTATTGAGAAATAAAAAATAATAAACAATTTTGAAAAGTAATTAAATAATATTTTAAAAATATACAAGCATTAAAAAATTTGTTTGAAAGTGTTTTCGAGTATTAAAAAGCAGTTTGTGCTTAATTATTTCGAAGAAAAAAATTAAATTATATTTAATAAAAAAAAACAGGAGCTGCTGCTGTTGATAAACGCAAATTATTAATGCAAGAAAAAATTGATAGCTTTGTCGCTTGAATAATTCGGCTTAAGCCTTAGTAACGGCGACGACAACGACAACGAAGTCCGGTGCCAATAAGACATTCCGTTCGACGAATTTCGGTTGTAGCAAAAAAGGCAGACAGCAGGAAAAACGCGTACAATTTTCCACAGCAAACTTGTTTCCTTCGAATTTGGCGTGTAAAACGTATAACGGAAATGTAAATTATTCGCCCCCTTCATGTTTATATTTGAAAAAGCGTAAACTTAAGCAAGTACGCGTGCAAAAAAATAAGAAACATACGCGGAAAAAATTTTAAAAATTCAATAACTGTAAAATATAAACACTAGTGTGCGATACGTCGCAATTATATAAAAATTATATACGAGAAAAAACTTAAAAATTAAAAAATTGAATCAAAAATTTTAAAAATTCCATTATTTGTTTAGAGACTTTTATTTTTGTTGAGTGAACTGTAAGCCTCGCAGCTTAAAACACATTTGAAAGCGCGTTAAATAATAATCAAATTAATTATTGATTTTAAAACCACACTTTTCAGAACATAAATTAAAAAACACTTATCGTTACTCGGCGTATATAACAACAAATATACGAAGCGTAATTAAAACAAAACGCAAAATATCGGAATAAAAGCGAAAAACCAGCGTACAACGCTTAATTAAACGCGTCGTTGGCGACTTTGCACGCTTTTGCAGCAGCCAAACAGCAGCGCTGTTGTGCATTTCATGTGCCTTTAACGGTAAGTTTGACTTAAAAAAATTATGTTTCCTTATAACGCTTACGTAATGCCACACTGAGATAACAATTTTTGTCGCCAAAAATAAGCGCAAAAGAGGCAAGTGAAAATCATCGTGAAAAATTGTTTAGTGGGTTAAAATATATTTAGTTTATGATATATACGCTTATTTTTTTCAAGAGTGCTTTGAAATAAAACAAAAACTTTAATGTGCATGGGAGACAGTGTTGTATTTATGGCTAACGTCATAACGTTAAAAATTGCATCATTAACTGCGAGCGTATAGTAATTAAGTATAAATTATATAATTTAGTTTGGGTGATTTTCAAAAAGATGTTTTGGATTCCAAATTTTTTTTTGTTGCTTTTGATTTGTTTATATCTCAACTGATTTTCAAGAAATTATGGACCATAAAACGCAATCTATTTTCCACTTCATTCACATCATGAAGCATTTTGTGTCATATTTTGAACATACATAAGAAAATTTAATTAGAACTCAGTTCTTTGTAATAATTTTATACAAATGGAACCAATTTTTGTATTTTTGAGAATTTAATTCACGTTAAACAAAATAATTTTACTCAAGAATAATAAAATTAATTAAGAAAACTAGTTTAATTTTTTCGAAAACTAGCAAATTATTATTTTTTCAACATAAAAATATACTGTATATTCGAAAAATTTTAAGTTTAATTAAAATTAATTAATTAAAATCTAATAAATAAATAAATAATTAAATTTAATTAATTAAAATCTAATAAAATTAATTTTAATTAATATTAAAAATTAAATTAATTAAATTTTAAAATTTTTGATTAAATTAATTTAATTTTCAATATTAATATTAAAATATTAAAAATTAAATTAATATATATTATACAATATTAATATATTAAAAATTAAATTAATTAAATTTTAAAATTTTTGATTAAATTAATTTAATTTTAATTTTTAATATAATATTAATTTTAATTAATAAATTAATTTAGCTAACCAGTTGTCTTTAGATGTATAAGGTTTAAAAATTATTATTTTTTTTTGCTTTTTTTTTATTTCAAGCTTTACGATGTAAATAGTAGTCAAAGTTGATATCTGTCTTATGAAAGTTTATATAGATTTTTGAGTATTCAAAACTTCAAAGCGGCTCCCCACAACTCAAGTTTTCAAAGTAGCTGCCCTTCATGACTTCAAAACGATTCTTTTTTATTTTTTGATATTTTGTAATTTTACTACAAGTTTAACGATTTTTTCACTTCAAAGTTTTCCAAAATATTAAAAAATTGAAATTTCGAAAATCACCTTCTGTGTTAGAAAACTATTATCTAACGAATGGCATTTGTTTTTTCATTGTGAAAAATGAAAACTTGAAATTTCGAAAATTTTCAAAAATCTTTTTCTGTCTCACCTGGATATTATTATTATTTAACGAATGGCATTTAATTTTTCATTTTTAATGATCAAACAACGAGTTAGGTAGGGCACTGCAATACTCTTTTTCTGAGACATCTTCGAATAATTGCTTGTCGGTTTTATATATTTTTTCGTTATGCGACTTCTAACTTTCATTAACATTTTTTTCAATAAAAAAAACTTAACTGTGTCGCCATAAGAAATTCTTAGAAACAAGATAATACTAAAACAAATATTTTCCGATTTCAAAAAATATTTGAAATCTATACCATTATATTTAAAAAAATTATTGAAGATACTTCTAAAGAGTTTTTATATTTTCAAAATTTTTTATTATAGAACAATGAAATTTTTAGTTTTCTTTTTATATTTAATTTTTTTTTTAATATTTTTAAAATCTTAAATCTACAAATATTTTCCAAAACAATAGCATCTCTTGAATTTTTTAATTATCAAGGCCTTGCCGAAGAACACTAACCTACGAAAAACAGATTGTCTTGATAGGCGCAATTATGTACAGACTTCTAAATAAACTGCAAGCTGCTTCCGTCCGAATATTTTGCTATAAACATTTAACAAGCAATTTTCCATTCATATTTAGTTTCAAATTATTAAGCCATAAACACTAGTGAAATATGAGACTGAAATATACTTTTATAGCACTATTACGAAAAATAATTAGCTTACAACGCGCGCTGCTGTAAATAACCAAGTAACATTTTTACATATTCACATACATACAGACAATATATGGCATTTTGCATTTGGTGTTATTTAACAAAACAAAATTTTTGCATTTCACGTGTGTATTTGCGCGAAAAGTATTTAATCATTTTGCACACACTTTGCTTTTGGGCTCTTGCTTGTGTTTCTGCACCGTAATTACTTGTTACTTGTTTCGTTATCTTGGCTGCTTGCTCGCTTTGCTACCTTAGCATGCAGATGTTTTTCTACAGTAACTGTCACTTGCTGACTGTCATTCCCTTTTCGCATATTTTGCTCCTCATATACCTCCTCACACATGTACGTAAGTTAAGTAAAAATTCACCTACCGATTTATGTATACATAAGCGTCATTTACTTGTATATATGTATGTATATGCATATTTCCCTGAACACGCCTTTTCTAGTTATTTATCATCGGTTTTGCGTTTTTTGACTCAAGCGTACTTGAACGCTTGCTTAGTTGTAGCTATTAAATTTAGCACAAAACAGATATTTTTAAGCAAATATTTGCATAAGATTTCGCTTTCGTTGTCTGAAGCACAACACCAAGAGGCACTACAATGATGTATGCATACTTATATACTAAAGTAGACAGTTGTACATATATATGTACATAAAAATTAAACTCACGTGTATGCTCATGCATTAATTTTACGTGTCTGTACAAAGCTGTGCGGTGCAAGCTTAGCGGCTAATCCGTGCGACATTTCAGGATTGATATGCTGAAGATAACAGATGCGTGTCCAAAACACATAAAAAATGTGTACAAAAAATATTTTTCAATTTCAATAATTCTTACTAAATTTCATTATAGATAAGTTTTTCGCGGAAATCTGTTTAGTCATCTAAGTATGGAAAAAAACCTTTAGCTTGTTTTGACACTCTGCTAATCGTAGATAATATTTTCTTAATCATAAATAATTATTATACAGCATCATAAGCTCGGCACTGTTATATAAGACTTTTAACTATAAATTGCGTGGTTAAACTTTCCATCTTTGCAATTTCTTGGTATTATGTTTTACAAAAACTAATTATTTTTTCCCAGCTGGCGGTTATTTACACCCAAATTATAGCCAATGAGAAAAAAAAATCATTATAATATTCAAAGATAATAATTGTTTTTAGCGAAGTTATTTTTTGTTCTTAGAAAATCGAAAATTACACTATGTTGCTGAAGTATTAGTGCGTAAGTGGGAGACTGTGATTGAAAAGTGAGGAACTGTGGTTAAAAACCTCCACTTAGAGTGGTGAAATTTTAATAAACTTAATGTTGTCGGAACCACTAATAACTAAAGACAATGTCATTTCGTTAATTGTGTTCTTAGAAAATCTAGAGTCACAGTCTGTTCTAAAGTCACATTCTGTTGATAAAGTATTGGTGCAAGTAGTGAAAAAGCACCTTGAAGGTGGTGAAATCTTCTTTACAATATTGTTGTGTAATTACACATGTTTTATGACAATCTAACTTCGTTTAATGTTGTTCTGAGTGACAGCACGGTTAAGTTGTAAAAATTTGAAGTGTTGTTGAACACGAGTAACTTGAAGTGTTTTTAATATTTGCATACTTTAGGCCGTACTCATTCTTCACTTCATTTAAAATCAAAGTTGTTGTGCTTTAAATGAACTTCAAGTATGTTTTAAAAAAAGTTTTAATAAGTATATGAGGTTATGAAATCAATTTACTGAAAACGTTTACTCTAAATGGGTTATAAGTATGTTTTAAAAACAGTTTTGCTTCGTGTATGGAATATGAAATCAATTTTGGGGAAAAAACTTCTTTTAATTTGGCCACAGATTCGAGAAATAATTAGATTGTTTTATTTGTTTTTTTTTGAAAATTGAAATTGAAAATTTATTTCCAAGAAATTTTCTCTGAAAAAAATTTATCAAAACTCTCCTATTAGTTTTAATTTTTTCGTATCAACATTTAAAGCTCTAACAATTTATTTTTCGTATTAAAGCTTTTTCAAGGAGTAGAAGTGTCTATTGATATAGCATTGAGTAGACAATAAAGACGCTTCAAAGAGATCGATCTAGCCATAAAAAAGTTAATTTAAATCATATTCTGACTATTTTTATTAATAATCTGTAGACCATGCTTCATTCCCCCTATTTATACCCTGGTCTGGCCGTCTTGTATACACCTCTTTGTACATACTATATAAGGTATTTTAGTTTTCACGATATTGAACTGAAATTTTGCACACACCTCTGTCGGAACTACCGTTATCTATCCACTATAGAATATAGCTGTCATACAAGCAGATCGACTAATATCAAGTCCTTGTATGGAAAATGTTTTAATTTGAAAAATTATTTTCATAAAACGTGGCATGACTTATTATCAATGGTAATAGGCAAATTATCGAAAAAAAAAATTGAGGGTTGTACCTCTAAAGCATATATCTGCACAATTTTCGAACAATTCGCTCAGATTGTACTTCTATAGCATATACATATCTGCTCTACAAACTGACCCATCAAAACCAAGTTTTTGATTAAAAAACAGTTTTATTTGGCAAAATACACTGTCATAAGAATATCACAACAGTGCAACATTTCCAACCCGGATATCAGATCTCTTCTCTAAATATACATACATACATACTATATATGTAGCACAAGTATTGAACGCTAAAAGATCGTACTTCTATGACATACAAACAGCTATTAATGTACAACAAAAAGTGTTGTGCTGATAAAACTTTTTCAACGCACTCAAAAATACATAGTACATACATACATACGCTGAGTGCCATTAGACTACCTATCAAACACACATGCTAAAGCATTAGATAGCTTGCAAAGAAAAGTGGAATATTGAAGCAGAAGAGGCACACAAAATTTGACAGCAAACAAATAAAAACACTTATGTAGCACGCAAATTTAGCCCTAGGCTATGAACCACAAAAGCCACAAATAAAAACAGCTACAGCAAACAGATATTTGAATAGCAAAAAGAAGCAAAAACTGCGGAACAACAGCGCCCCAGGCATAAAATAGTTATCAGTTTGCATGTACAACTATATGGCTGTGTACTTATTTATAAGTAAGTATGTGTGCCATTTTAGGTATGATTGCGCAGAAAAACCAATATTTTCGCCTGCCACTCAATTATGCATAATTATTTCACTACAGTTGAGCCACAAAAGTAACAAAAAAAGAGTTAAATTACTGCGTACAACGACCGCTGCGGGCCGGCGTGGCACAAAACACAGCAAGTCATTACTTACTTACATGAAGTAACTACTCGTATATCATATATACATAAATATGGGAATAATTATTTATATAAAATATAATTAAGTTTCGCAATTTTTTACACTCAATTTGTTTATTTACACATATATATCGATATTGTATTACTTGAGCGTAATGCAGGAACCACCTGCTTGGTCATCCTATACGTATACGTAATTATTATCGCTAATACGTATGTATGGATATATGTATGTATGTATATGTTATTTGCAATGTTTGTTTTGCTTCATATTTCACTATTATTAAATTGCAAAATGATTTTGATGATGGCTATTATATATAATCGTTTATTAAAATCATAGTGTGTTTTGCCAGCGACATGATTTTATTTATAATGAAATATTTACTGTTGTCAATGGCGCAAATTGTTCTTATATTATATACAAGTGGCACTTAAAGTTCCGTTAGATGCTTAGATTAATTTTTCATATTTTTGTGTTGTACAATTTGTTGTTATTTGATTACTTTCAAGATGGATTTTTTTATCCGGCTAAGTGCTGACAACTCGACAGAACTCTGCCGCAACAACAACAACAACAGAAAAATTTATATTTGGCAACCCTGTACCCAATAATTTTATGCATGAATATATTTTCTGGAGTATTGATAAACGAAGTACCACATTTTTGTAACAAGAAGTAACTAAAATAAAATACATACATATAAGTAATATGGCAACCCTGTTCGACCATAATTGGTTGATATACATACTTATTTTGTAGAATAACATACAAGCAAGTTCATTACTATATTTTTATAACGTAAAATAAAATAAAAAATTTAAATGTGGCAACCCTATGCGAAAAATTTTGTATCAATAAATAGTAAGGAAAATAATAAATATTGGAATTGGAAATTGATATCCGTAATAGAAATTAAAAATATAGCTACTGTCCAAAAAAATTGTGGCAACTCTATTTAAATATGTTTTCTTAGTTAATTTTTTAATTTAATTATTTATTTTTTTACGATATGCGAATTTATTTGAAGTTGTGGTCTAATATCAGTTTTTTAAGATAATATGGTAACCTTGTTCGACAAAAATTATTTTTATACTAATGTACTGTTAAGTTCAGTTCCATAATTTACAACAGAAAATAACAAAAATAAGTAAAAATATGGCAACCCTATGCGAAAAAAATTTTGTAAAAAATGGTAAGCAAAATAGCAAATATTGATGTTGAAGTGGATATATCTGCTTGAAAACAACAAAGAACATAGTAACAATTAAAAGAAATTGTGGCAACTTTCTTTGCGAAATATATTTTTTTAAATATCCGATTCGGGGCCTTATACTTATATATAAATATATTTTAAATTGTTTAAGGATATGATCTAACCTCATAATACTTATAATATGAATAATTTTATATACAAAGGTAGAAACGGCAAAAACTAACGGTAATTATTATCATATGAAATTTTGTTACTTTAATTTTTTTTTAAATATAATGACTAATAAATACATTCATTTATAGTCAAATATCATTCAGTTAAATTTAAGTTTCTTTCTTATGCCTTCTTCTTTTCAACAATATATTTATTATAGAATTTACTGTCATCAAATTGGAATCTAATAGTAATTCAAATCAGCTTCTAAATCTACTATACGCATACAAATGCATACATATACACATTTTTGTTATGCACATTTTTTTTAATGAGCACTGAATTTATCGCCTCAACCTCCTACTTATCAAGCTAACTGACTCTGCTCGCCTTGGCATTGGCATTTGTATAAAGAAATGGCAGCTAAATAAGATCAATTTGAGACACACTCATTGTAATGAAAGAATGTTTAAACACACACACATCCCAATACAGTGCAAAAACAAATTTTTTTTAATGAAAGAATGCAGTCAAAACAAAATAGCAATAACACACCGAGCACAACATCAACAGATGAAAATAGGCACAAGAAAAAAGTTGAATAAATAATCGTCAAAAAATAAAAATTTATTCCCAAACCAAATCAGTCTGCCATTAGTGTATAAGTGCAATACATATATGTGTTTCGATTATATGAAACAAGTGCTTTTGCCGTTTTTATATACTTGTATGTATGTATATTTTGCTGGCGCTCTGCCAACCTTGTCTGCTCGTTTATCTGTATGTCTGCCTGGCAGTCTGTGTTTCCTACAAAAACCACACACAGGCCATGACGGTACATACTATTTATGTAAGTGTATCATGTATATACATATGTATTTTTGCATGATTGCGCTTTTCTAAATAATTTGCACAAAATTTGTTCAAGTACATAAATAGCACCCAGTGGCAATTTTATATGAAATTAAAAAAGAAAAAAATTTTATTAAAAAAAAATAATAATTTAAAATACACCATATTTTTTGCAATAAGAAATCGTTTAAGAAAATTACATTTTTTTTAAATAATTTTATATGAAAATTATAAATTTTATTAAAAAATAAATCTAGAAAAACATATTGCAAAATTGGTTTCACAAAACCAAAAAAATAACACATAAATAAAGAGGAAAGAAAAAATTATTTATTTACAAAGAATAAATTAACAAATTTTATATAAACTAAAATCAAACTATTTTGGTTAACAAAATTTTAGTAAAAAATTCGATAATATAAACATTGATTTTCAAGAATTTCATTTTGTCCTAAACATGTCATAATAAAAAACAAAAAATATATTTTTATAATAAATATTACATTAAAGTATAAAACGTTAAATTTAAAATAAAAACAATTATAGAAAATAATATTGTTTTTTTAACTGCAGGTAAGATATAGTTAAACTAAATAGTAAAATAAAATTAACAAAAATAAATATTTTTTTAGCTTAATACGATATTATTTTACATAGAATTAAAAAAAAATATTTAAATATAAAAGTAAAAAATAAAAAATTTAATATTTTTTTTTTAATTAAAAATAAAAAAATAAATAATTATATTTTTAATAGGCTAACTAAATAATAAGTTTAAAAAAGAAACAAAAAAAATTAAATTAAATAATTTTGCATAATTAATATGTATGTATGTATATAACTTTGACAAAAATTAAAAATAAAAATTATATTTATTTTTGATAAGCTAATTTAATATTAAGCTACAATTAAAATTAAATAAAATAATTTCTCCAAATAGCATATTTTCTATAACAAGTTATAAAAATTCAAAAATAAATTAATAAAATTAAAAAAATTAAGTATTTATTTTTCAGCTAACTGAACAAAAAGCCAAAATTAAAAAAAAAAAAAACAAAAAAAAATCTTAAACAGCATAATTTTCAATTTTTCTCCCATACTTTTCCTACTGGGCATGCTTGTACTTTAGCACTAGCGCGTAATCGCGATCGCTTCCCCGACACTGCTATCAGCGTTGTTGTATTGCTCCTGTGTTTAAAAGTGTTTTGCTTGACAATTTTTGTCTTTGCATGCATGTGTGCAAGTGAATGCATACATACATATGTACAAGTATAACGACATGTTGGCCTACTGGTGTTTACTTCCGATTTCATCAATGCAACACATTTCTTGTGCAGATTGTATTGCTTTTTTTTGCATTTGTTGTTGTATGAGTATCTTAATAGTTTTCTTTCCTATTTGATTATTCATTTATTTATTTATTTATATATGCACTTGCTTGTGTGGCGTACTTTATTTGACGTTTTGCTTTCGCCAATTTTCTCAGTATTCACATGTACATATATTGACTGACTGACAGCAATGACAATAAAATTTATTTATTTCCAACTCGCTGCTCGTCTCGCATGCGTTCTGTTTATGATTCGTAGATGACACGCTGTATTCTTCTATTAATAATTTCTTTTTTTTTATCGGCTTTATTGCTGCTATTTCGTTTGACACCTCAACGAAATGCGATAAATTATCATTGGATGTTGGCGACACAAGCAGCTCTCTGCCGACTCATTTGCGCGAGTCGCCCGACTGAAATTGCAATAACAATTGTAAGAATATGCTGGCGCACTTGGATTCTTTTACGAAGAAAGCATGAAAATGTAAACAAAATATTCTTAGAAAAAATAACTGATGCGTTTGGGTTTCTTTTTCGAATAATATATGATACCTAAGCACATGTATCGATGAAATACCTGAAAATCAGTCAATTTTTTTTGTAGGAAAGGCGAGAATACAACCCATTTATTTAGTTGGGGCACAAGAAATAGTTCTATGCAAACAATGCGCTCTCTTTATGTATCAAATAAAAGCTGCTGCTTTGTTGCAACTGCTTTGAAAACCTTAGTACTGATGTAGTTTCAATTGAAAAGGGCTGAAAACTAAATAATTGCTAATTTCTGCGAATTGTGCTTGTTTTTCTATTGCTATTTTTAAACCTTTTTCGGGTGAACGGAAAATTTTCGACTCGTCGCAAACTCATTAAAATTTTTAGAATTTAAAAGTTTTGTTGCGGTTGGGTGAAGTAACGTTAAGTTATCAGCAAGGAAAAACTAAATTAAAATTGTTAATGAGTAATATATGATACTTGTTACTTAAAATATTGAAATAGTATCTAATTTTTTATTAAATTTAAGATTAATATTTTTTTAAAGATAAATTATACGAATGAAATTTAATAGAAATTATTTCTTAAATTAAAAGAAGGTATATTTAGTTATTATAATTACTTTATGAATTACGTGTTTATATATTTTAGTATATTTTAACAAAATATATCAGGTTAAAGCCAAAAAAAACTTTTTGAATAAAAAAATATACAATAACATAAATATATATAAAGGTCGTTAAATAAAAAAAAAATATGCTACATCCTTAAAAAACAATTCACATTAGTCAAAAAAATAAAAGTAAGGCAACACGTGTAAATACCGGATTTCAAAGTTCAATTCCTCATATTAAGTAATTTTATCAGATTTTAACAAATGTTATTTTTATTTAAAAAAAATTGTCAAAAATTATTAATCAATAAAAAAATAATAGTTTTTATTTAAATTCAAAATAAAATATTATTTTTTTTCTATTGCAAAAAATAATATTTCTTTAAATAATTTTTTTTTTTAAACTTTGGGGTTGAATTAAAAAAAAAATGTTTAGCAATAGAAATATAATATATAATATTTTATCGTTTGCAAACAAAATTATAACGAAAAACTATTTTTTTGCAAATAATTTTAAATTTTGAATCGAAAATTTTGTATCATAAAATGTAAAATTAAATTTTTTTAATAAGATAAACAAGTCTTTATCAAAACTATTTTTAGTAAAAATTGTATTTTTTTAAAATTATAAAAAAATATTTTATTTTTTGAAAAAAAGAATTAAATTAAAGTTAAATAAATTATAATTAAAATTTAAAAGAAAATTATTTCAAAATTTTTAGCTGGATTTAAATTACAAGTAAATATTTTATTTTTTGCAAAAGATATTTTATATTTTTGGAAACAATTTTAATACTTCGGTTCGAAAATTTTTTATCAAGAAAATAAAAATATAAAATTTATTTTAATTAATTTTTTTTCACAAATATTTTTAAGTGAAATTTACATGCTTTTTATTATGTTCCCCATAAAATAAATATTATCAAGACTCTAATTTTTTTACTCATATTTTGAGGTTATAGTTAAATGAGGAATTATATGAAGACAGCATTAGGCCTTCAGAAAAGAATTAATATATAAATTTCACTTCGTAAGTTTGTTCTATTTTATAAATATTTAAAAAGCCAAAAAAAGTGAATTAATACTGCCTCTTAACTAAATTTTCATTTAAATTTCCTACTCATTTCGCCCTCACAAATTTCGGGAAACATTTACAGTGCATTTTTTGTTATTTAAAGAACAATTTTAAATAATTTCTCTGTTAAAAGAGACAAAAATATTTCTACGACTTTACGTCAATACTTTTCAATCCCGTAAATATGTGTCTATAAACGTATATGTGCTTGTATGGCCAATAACAACGTCTGTTGCCAAGAAGCATGAAAATTCCCTACAGTAATCAACTGGCACGAGGCCAAAGGTAATTCGTTAATAAGGAAAGGCAACAACCTTACCAACAACACGCTGTAGTGCGCGCTTGTGTTACGCTATTTGTTACCGTTTAATGCATTCGAATGCTTATTTAACACATTACCTACAATACCTATATACATATGTTTATATAGTATATACATACCTATGTTCATATCGATTAGGCTACAAATGAGTGCTTATTGCTGATGTGATGAGGCACACAGCAGTTAGAAACACACACCTTGGCACGTGCTTTGCTGAGCTAGCGGTTGTTAGACTTTAATGTATGTGTGCTATGTTGTATGTAATAGAAAGTATTTGCTAACAGAAAAAGTATTCTGATGCATGCGTAGTCTGTTTTAAAAAAAAATTTTATAGTATGCTAAAATTAAAAAAATCCTCTTTCTGTTTTCATTTTCCTGTCTATTTAGCTCCCTTGACCCTAAAGGAGTTTAACTAACAGTAATTTAACATATATTTTTTAATTATCGTAAACATAATTATCTTTTGCTAAAAAAATCACCCAGTTTAATAAGTCAATGAACACCACGAAGTTAACGCAAACGGAATTCAATCAAATTTTGCAATTTCAATCAAAATTCGCCGATTAGTGGTTGTTCACCTTGTCCGATTGCCCAAAAGTGAATAATGAATGCACTGCAAATTTGAAATGATTTCAATAATTTCATTGCATAGTGATTCAGCTATCAATGTCGGCTATGCAAAAATATGTTTTTTGTTTTGTGTATGAATTTATGATGGCAAATATTTGAAAAATTTAGCAATAAAATACGAAAAGAAAAATTAAAAAATCAAAGGATTGAAAAAGAGAAATAAAAAATAATATTAAAACTAAATTTAAAAATATATATAAAAATTTACATATACTTTAGTTACAAAAACTATAAAAATTGTATTTAAAAATAAATATTTAAAATTACATTAAAAATATATCAAAAATTATTTTTAAAAAATTATATATAACGAGAAGTATTTCAAAATTATTAATAATATTAAATATTGAAAAAAAATAATGTTAAACATAAAATTAAAAAATACATACGTACATATACATGTATATATATTTTGTTTTAAAAAAATATGAAAATATGTAGTTAATAAAAATTATTTAAAACCAAATTAAGAATTACCAAAAATTATTTAAAAAAATATATAAATAACGTAAGGTACATATATCAAAAATATTAAAAGAATTAATTAAAAACAAATTGAATTTGTAGCTTTTCGGGAAACCATTTCAATAATTGTATGAAAAATAAAACAAAAATTCAAAATAAAAGAAAAAAATAAAAATTATTCAAAAACATTTGAAAATACCGAAAATTTTATAAAAAAATTAGTTTAGAGTATTGATGAAACTATTTCATTAGCTGTTTGATTTATTTTACTTATAACAACTTTTTCAAAACTTATTAATAAATCTAGTAATATTTGAAAAAATTGCAATGAAATGCAAAGATGATAAAAAATTTTAAATCAGAAAAAAATTATTTATTTATTTAATTAAAAGAAAAAATGCAAATAGTTTAAATAATAAAAAAAATATGAAAATGATTTAATTTTTTTATTTTTTTTAAATAGTAATAAATACTAAAATAAATGATTTAAGATGTTTTCGTGAAACTATTGCAATAATTACATGATCTATTTTATTGATAATGACTTTAACTTTATGTTTGTTTGAAATAAAAAAGAAGAAAATAATAAAACAAATAGCGAAATTAAAATTTAAATAAATTTTGAAAAATTAAAATAAAATATTTACAAAAAAAATAAATTGTTTTATGAATTAAAATATCAGCTTTCAATTAAAAATAAAAAAACCACAAAAATTAATTTTAAAAATTTTGAAAAATTAAAAAAAAAATTAAAAAATTTAAATTGTATTATGAATTAAGATACCTGTATTCATGAAACTGATATAATTTATTTTTTACTTGATAAATTGTAATAACGAGACATTTTTTTTAAATTTATTAAACATTTCACTCATTTAATTTACTGATGTGCTATAGCGCCAAATATTGTTTCAAAGTTATGTATTTTCTTATTATTATTATCCTTCCCAGGATCGACATATTAAGCTAACCTAACCTATGCATTTTCTTGGTCAAATTATTATTTTTATTATTTTATATTATATATGTATATATAATTAATATTTACAAAAAAACTCAGTTTACTGCCTGTGAACACCCGCTTGTGCGAGGTAACAAACAAAAATCATTATATGCACCAAATCAATGTTCAAAGCGTAAAGTTAAGAGTCATCATTGACATAAAAAGTATCCACTAGTTATGTTTACAATCGCAGTTTAGGTGAAGGTCAAACCTATTTTGAACTACATACACCCAAATCTACAAGTAGTATGTTTGTATACATCTATGTGCATATAGTATAAAGTGTGTTTTATAACAGCTGACAAATAAAGTAAACAAAAAGTTGTGAAGAAAACAAAACTGCTGATAAAAGTTTCGTACAAATAATCATACACATTTACAAGTTAATGATCTCTGCATGATTTCACACAAAATTTCAAATGCGCTTAATTCAAAATATTTCATATGCGATGACGCATTTAATTAAATTAAAACTTCAATAAATTTGACACACACTCCTTTGTGTAGCAATTATAATGTTTATTATATTATTTATAAAACCATTCCGAAATTCATTTGCACGAATTCGCAGTATTTAGCGCTTATCGGCGGGCAGCTGCATTTGCATATGTATATACTTATATACATATATATATATATATGTGTGTGTATTTTCAATCTTGTTGCGCCGCACTGCTTTGGTACCTGTCTCTGTACTCTATACAAGTAACGGGTGATTTTTTAAGAGCTTGATAACTTTTTAAAAAAAAAAAACGCATAAAATTTGCAAAATCTCATCGGTTCTTTATTTGAAACGTTAGATTGGTTCATGACATTTACTTTTTGAAGATAATTTCATTTAAATGTTGACCGCGGCTGCGTCTTAGGTGGTCCATTCGGAAAGTCCAATTTTGGGCAACTTTTTCGAGCATTTCGGCCGGAATAGCCCGAATTTCTTCGGAAATGTTGTCTTCCAAAGCTGGAATAGTTGCTGGCTTATTTCTGTAGACTTTAGACTTGACGTAGCCCCACAAAAAATAGTCTAAAGGCGTTAAATCGCATGATCTTGGTGGCCAACTTACGGGTCCATTTCTTGAGATGAATTGTTGTCCGAAGTTTTCCCTCAAAATGGCCATAGAATCGCGAGCTGTGTGGCATGTAGCGCCATCTTGTTGAAACCACATGTCAACCAAGTTCAGTTCTTCCATTTTTGGCAACAAAAAGTTTGTTAGCATCGAACGATAGCGATCGCCATTCACCGTAACGTTGCGTCCAACAGCATCTTTGAAAAAATACGGTCCAATGATTCCACCAGCGTACAAACCACACCAAACAGTGCATTTTTCGGGATGCATGGGCAGTTCTTGAACGGCTTCTGGTTGCTCTTCACCCCAAATGCGGCAATTTTGCTTATTTACGTAGCCATTCAACCAGAAATGAGCCTCATCGCTCATCGGACACGGACGCGAAACACATTTCGAACCGAACACTGATTTTGGTAATAAAATTCAATGATTTGCAAGCGTTGCTCGTTAGTAAGTCTATTCATGATGAAATGTCAAAGCATACTGAGCATCTTTCTCTTTGACACCATGTCTGACATCCCACGTGATCTGTCAAATACTACTGCATGAAAATCCTAACCTCAAAAAAATCACCCGTTACATACATGCATACATTTGGCACATTTTTGTGTTTATGTGTGCTGCTCTTGATGTCAAGTGAAATGCGTAGATGTTTTGAAAATTTTCCACGCACACAATAACAAATAAACAAATCAACGCTAAACACACAAACAGATTTGCTTAATGTAGGATACCCAGGCGTATGAGTCATCAGCATGAATGTGGAGCAAGTGTAACAGTAAACGTATGATGGCGGTAAACAACAAGGTGCAGCGTGAAGCTGCAAAAGAGTAAACAAATGCGGTGATTGGCGAGCAAAAAGTTGTTATTTGCAAAAAAAAAAACAAAAAAAAAAATATTTAGTGAAAGTTGCTGACATTTCTGAGCTGCGGTGGGGGTGTTATGACATACATATGTATGTTTTAGGCTACTTGTATTGCATATTAATATTAAAATTAATGTTTGGCTATATTTAAGCGTTTATACCCTTCACATGCGCATTTTGAATAGCATAAAAGGATATAAAAAGATTTTAACTTGATTTTATTGGTCAACTTGTATGCGTGCTATAGGCTGTAGAGGTTCAATCTGAAATGTTTGTTTGCAGATTTCAACGTTGCCTTGAGTAAAAATCTCCGACGGTTATTTGCAGTCTTGTATTACTTAGAGACCCATGTGCACGAAAATGGTTTATCGACCCGAAAATCCATCTCTTCTCAGCTGCCGGCAGCAATTGACATGGATTTTGAAATAATATTTTTCAACGTTGCCTTGAATAAAAATCTCCGACGGTTCTTTGCAGTCTTGTATTACTTAGAGACCCATGTGCACGAAAATGGTTTATCGAACCGAAAATCCATCTCTTCTCAGCTGCCTGCAGCAATTGACATGGATTTTGAAATAATATTTTTTAATTTCGCAATTTTTATCTCATCTTTCTGATACAAATCAGTGTTTACTTTTTGTCGCCGGCTTAAGTTGACACATTTTCCATATTTAATTAAGCTTAATGACATGTGCTTTTTTGTTTCTGTGAGTTGACAAATTTCTGTTTATGGCTGAATGCACTTCAATGTTGTTGAACTATTATTTTATCTACAGACATAAACATATACACTTTTATAATACTTTCGGCTCACATATATGCCTATATATACATATAGACGGCATATGTACAGATATAAGCAAATATAGAATAGTTGGTGTTGTTGTTAGTTGGCAAACGGCAATTACGGTATTATAAAAAACTATTACAGAGTCATCATAACGAAAAATATTTAATAGTAGTGACAATCAATGTACTTACCACTTATTGTTTATGCCGAAATCAGGGTCAGCTTATCATTTACACACACTTTTAATTATTTAAATTAAAAACCACTTAATTAAATTTAATTACACTAACACAGGTGTGATTTGATTCAAGGCTGAAAAGAAATTTGAAAAGAAAATTTAGAATTTTTATAATGTGTAATGTTTTTTAACAAAACAAAAAAATACTAAATTGCATGATACAAAATTGTCTAAAGCCTGGCAAATAATTTTTCCAACATATGTTTTTAAAATAAATTTCATTCAAAATGTATTTATGTTAAAACTGAGTTTCAGTGAAAATAAAATCGCATGATATAAATTTTTTAAATTCTCTCAAAAAGTTTTTTACAGAAAATTTTCAAAGAAAGATATATTTTTTTAATAAATTGCATTTAAAATTTATTTTTGTTCAAAATTGCTTTACAATTTAGTTTAAAAATAAAATCGCATGATATAAATTCTTATAAATTTTTTTAAATTCAGTCAATTAATTTTCTTAAATTCAGTCAATTAATTTTCTCCAAACAAATTTTCAAAGAAAATGTAGTTAAAATATATTTTTAAAATAAATTGCATTTAAAACGTATTTTTTTTTTAATATTTTTTTTTAAATATCTCTGAAAAATATGTAAAATCGCATGACATAAAAAAATGAATACAGTCAAATAATTTTCTCCAAAAAATTGTTTCTAAGAAAATTCATGCAAAATATATTTTTGTTAGAATTTTTTTTAATAAAAAATAATAGAATAGATTTTTTTTAAATAAAATCGCATATTACAAAAAAGTCTAAAATCACTAAAATAATTTTAGCAAGTAAAATTTCAAACAAAAAGTTCTGCTAGACAGTTATTTTTTTGCTAACATTTCTACTTCTCAACAACATTCCAATAAGTTCATCAATTACAATACACCTACAGCAAATCACTTGTCTTCAATTTTTTTTGTGCAAAGTGAAGCAATTCATCAGTCTCCACCTTTTTATAATAATTAATGTACTCAGTGCACAGCAGGCAATCATATTTTTTCTAAATTCACTTGAGTGCTTTTAACTGACAATTTTCGTTTTTTTTTCTATTGTGCTCGGACATTTCCAACGAGTAATTAGTTTGTTGCGTTAATTTGTCTGAAAAAATCGCTGATCGATTGCTTTTAAATATTGATTAACGAGCGACATATTTTGAATTGAATAATAATGTTTAAACAAGAATTCCAACTTACTTAAAAAAAATTCTAGCACGTAAATGAAGTTGTCAAAAAAGAAGCTTAAGCAATCTAATGGTGATTGGCTTGACAAAAATAAAAAAAGAACAAAAAAAAAACCAAAAAAAGGAACAACAAAAAAACCAGACAAATACTTGAAAAAACATTTTTTAATAAAGACACAGAATTTATTAAGTTTGCCCCTTTAATGGTAATTAAAGTCACTTAAATAGCTGTTTTTCGATGAAGAGTATTCCTGGAAAGAAAAAATCCGCTAAATTATAAATATTTTAGCAAAAATGTATAAAAAATTCTACTATAATTTCTGTATTATTACGTCAATGTTTAATTTGGCAAACCCATCAATCTTTAATTTTGTTAGAAAATACGCAATTTTTATAAAAACTAGCAATCGCTTTTTGGGATTTCGCCAGTTTTGAGGGAGTGAATTTAATTTTTTTTATTGTTTTGTGGAAGGAAACTTGCTGTGGTTAATAAAATAAGTCATAGAATTTTATAGTGTATAAGAAACAATTTGATTAGCTCGTTTTTATATACAAAATTTTGAATAAAAAGCTTTAATAACCAAAACAAAGAAAGATTAATTAAGTAAAACAGATGTTATTGCAGGTTTAAGGCAATAAAATCCAATATTTATTGGAGATAGATGTCTAGCTGTATTAAAACACAACCACAAGGGTTAAAATTAATTTAACTTATTCACAAAATTTCATTGTGAATGATTAAACACGAAGTTTACCAAACAAGAGAGCTGTCAGGCTTACGAAGAGTCCACATATTTTCACATTTCATTGTTTTTGTTGCACCTTGAACTCGTGTTTATTAGTAAGTTAGGTGTTAATCGTAAACACCGAGTTTAGAGAAAAAAATTATTTAATTTGTAAGAATGTAAAATTTGCTCACAGATAAAATCGAGTTCATTGAAAACTTTAGTGTTAAACGTTAAACACCGAGTTTACGAAAACAAACCTTTTGATTAGAGAGTAATGACCAGGATTTGAAATATAACTTATATGTAATATTAAAAATTGTGTTAATGATAAACTCGAGTTTATTGACATTTTTGGTGTTTAACGTTAAACACCTAGTTTACGAAAAAAATCATTTAAATTTTTAAGATTCTTTTTGCAAAATGTGAGAAATTTGCTTACAGATAAACTCGAGTTACCACTGAACTTTGGCGTTAAACCTTAAACACCAAGTTTATGCCAAAAAAATCTTTAATTTGAGTTTAGAGAGGCGAAGGAACAGGATTTGAAACATAATTTATCTGTAATATTGAAAATTTAGGTAATGACAAACCCGAGTTTAACTGAATAACTTTGGTGTTAAGCATTAAACATCGAGTTTAAGAAAAAGCTTCTTTAATTTTTATATGCGAAATATTTTTATTGTTTGGGTAGGTATAACAAGAATAATGAAACAAGAAATGTAGTCAGACACTATTTAAGTATTTTTGTTTATATAAATATAACTGACCAGCCACATTTTATTGCGAAGTTCTTATGATCTAAAATCAAAAATTTATTGCTCCAGCCAACCCTGTTTCCTTAATTTACACATACATACATACTTTGTATAGCGTTCCAACTCAATGATTTGTAGAGTACCAAACGTCAAAGGCACCAATTGCCGTAAATAATTAAAATCTCCAATGTAATTTTAACGCCCACAGCAAACCAATTGTCTCAGAATTTTGCAATTAAGAAAATTACACCTATCCCAAAAGTAATTAATCATTAAGAGATGAAGCAAACACAAAAACAAAAGTAGAAAGAATAAGCAACTAGCAAAGCCAAATTAGAATTTTACACAATTTTAAAAACTTTTCCTAAACGGAAGCGTGTTATGCAGCATTTTTGCATCAGATACTCGAATAATTACAACGAGCGCTACAATAAATACACGTATGTGAGATAGCAGTGCAGGAGATTGTCGGAATTGATAAATGGGAAGTTGCAACAATGATTTATGTGAATTTCCGCAATATCGCAATACCGGCCAGCAAAGGTGAAGTACAGCACGTAGAGGGTGTAAATTTTTATTAAGCGCATTTTAGCAAATATTTGCGCAATCAAAATGCGCAGCATATCATCTTCCCGGAGCGCTTGTGAATGTGATGTGTGTCGAATGAAGTACAAAGAAATTTCACAGAAAACTGAAACTTCCTGCTAAACAGCACAACAAATATAAGCAGTGCTAAATTGAAACGCATAATTATATTTAATTTCTGCTTTTTTTGTGAAATAAGCAAAACAACTTATGCAAATTTGTGCAATAAATTTAAATTTCTACCCGGATCGTGTGGAGCACATTAACACATTTATTGGCAGACGTTTAGGCAGAAGCTGCAGCATGCATATTAATATTTGAGGTTAAAAAATATAAATATTATCAGTTGTATATATAAATTTTGCAAAATTCATATGAAGCCACAAGCTGAAAATAACCTGAAATCGAATAAAATAATTGATAATAAACCACACAATATCTTCACTAGAGTTATTTACTACGTTACTCATACGCCTTGTTGAGCGCTGCTGTGGTGGCCGTCAAACCGCCGGCTGCAAGCACGATTTCACATGAAAAACCGCAAACACACATGGATTACAGTAAAACCAAGATATTTTGTTTTTTTTTTTTGTCATACACATAATACTTTTTATTGTTGCTATTGTTATTCATGAATTCTGCAAATAATTGTAGTTCACTTTATCAGTGTTTCAGCGAACATTACTTACGAACGCACTGAGTGTTGCTTAAGCTGACTCAATTGAGGCGCAGATGACACTATTCATGCTTACTTTTATTGTTTTTGTAGTTATATATGCTCTGATTTTGGACATTCGAAGTATGTGTGGGCCTCAGAAAACACAAACTTTGGGTTGCTGGTCTGGATAGTGCTCAAATGAAGGTGCCACGACCCTATTTATTTTATGTTTGTCTAAGCAAGAAACGAGAAACTGATTACATAGAATCAAGGCATGTCAGCGTTTGAAGATAACAAAGCCTATTTATACACATTTCGTGCTTATGACGCCATATGCGTGCATGTGAGTGATAGGCGTTTGAAACCTTAGACATTGGTGATTATGTTTGAAGCTCTACTTCGCGGCAACATCAAATAAATTTGTAGACTGTATAGCGACTTAGGATGAATGGCAATGTTTTCAATGCAAATTTTTCATAATATGACAGTTTGTATTTTTTTTTCTGTTAATTTAGTCATTAGTTTTCCGGAGCACGCTTTTTGAATTCTACGCGATTGAAAATGAAATGAAAAGTGTAGTAAATAGCGAGTTTGCGAAAATAAAAAAAAAATTGAAAAACTAGCTTAAACGCGAGCTTATTATTTGCAGTTTAAGATTAAACTAAAGTCATAAGAACAGGGTTTACGAAAAAAAACCGACTAATTTTGAACAAAGACATAATTAATTTTTATAACTTTCGAAACATCACATAAAAACGATATCTCAAAATCGAGTTTATTATTTGGATTTTAAGGTTAAACTCATTTCATAAAACTGCGAAAGTTTTTATAACATACGCCTGAAAAAATTTCATAAACTCGAGTTTATTCTTTGGAGTTTATGATTAAACTCAATTCATAAACACGAAGTTTATCAAAAAAAAAAATATTTAGAAACAAAATAATTTCGAAAAAATTATGATTAATTTTTATGAAATCACTAAAAATCACATGCTAAACTCGAGTTAACTACCAATTTTGGTATTTATGATTAAACTTCCACACTTTAAACAGCATTTATTTATGGAACTGCTTCCTGAAATATAGTATGCATACACGTCTAATTGTATTCTAAAATCCTGAAACATTCTAAGAAAAACACTTGCTCATGAACAGAAAGTTCATTTTAAATTTAGCTAATTTTACACATTTTGCTTTTTTATTTTTTGGATATCGAATGGTATAGAAACCTAGATAACTCCTTGGTCATTTCTGTCACATTTCGGAAAATTAAAAAAAAAATAGTTAACCTTTTGGTATTTTTATTGACTTTCGCTTGAGATACAAATATGTAAGTACCTCAAAAAACTCCAGCTGTTACTGAACTTATATTTTCCACATTTAAATCCTTCATAACGTAAAATATTCGCAAATGAGTGAGTGAATCCCGAATATACAATATTTACATACTCTTACGTGAGTTAACATTTAAATACTTATTTATTCAGACACCGCTTTTATTTACATATCCAATGACCTAGCATTAAAGTAAATATTGACCTTTCAGTTTTTGTTTGTTTTATAAATACGTCTCATTATTATGACCTTACTTATGTTTGCGCTTTTTATTGAGTACAATAAATTTAATGGCATTTTTGCTGCTCATCTTATTATAATTCTTTTTCTTTTGAGGATTTTTGATTTTTAAATATTTGAATATTTGGAAAAATGGCTTGTGCTATTTGCTATTCAAAATATTTCTTACTAACTTTACAAAATAAATATGACTACGTCGATTTGAAGTATTTCCTCAAAATAAATTTTATATTTTTTCCACTTCATTTCAATGAAAGTTTGCATATTTCATGTTAAAAAATGCGGAAATTTTGCTTACAAGCGCATTTCGTGTAAGAAACTTTATCGCAAAGAAAATTCCACAAGCTTTCAATAAAATATTCTCCAATCAAAAGCGAGAACATTCAATAAGTTAACATAACAACAACGCTACATACAAACTTACGCAATTATGTATGTAGATATATGGTAAAGGGTGATGTCAGGCACAACAAGTACTTAAACGTTATACTGTTATTCCCGCTTCTTGCGCGAAATAATGAAAAATTCTTTATGCAACTTTCAACACCAAAAATGATAATAAATCTTATTGAAATGGAAACATTTCATTGTCTTCAAAGTGAGTGAATACTTTGCGGTATTTACTGTTTGTTGAAACCCAATTTCTTGTTGTTGTTATTGATGTAGTGGCTTTATCGGAGTTGCATTGACAGCAGGTTCACCAGCAACAGCCACGTAAAAGTCTGATGAACAGACAATCAGTCACTCAATCAATGGATCTGCCAAGAGACAAGCCGAGACAAGGTGGCTTTTTTTGCAATAATTTACATTATGGTTGTGGGCTTGTAAGTGCATGGTACATATATGCTTATGTAGTGGTTGGGTGCAAACGTGATGAGCACTAAGTTAAAAAGCGGGAAGAAGATAAGAAGTTATAGGTAATTTTTTGTTTGTTGTAAGGACGTTTTCTGATGGGGAGTAATCAAAACGGATAAAAAAAAATTTTACGAAAGATAAAGTAATTAAAAAATTATAGTATGAGTAGTGTTGCCGTATATTTTATTTTGTATAATAAGTGGTATAAAGATTTCATCACTCACTCCTCGCCAGGAAACAAAACACTACTGGTCACAATATAGCAATAATTGAAATTGAAGCATCTGTGGGCTCAAGGCATGACAATTTTTAAACAAATATCTATTCAAAAAGTTATTCAAAAAGCAAAGAGTAAATAAAAAATAGCAGCGAAAAGAAATAATAAATCAGGAAAAACGCATTACAACAATCGTATAATACAATCATAACGATATAAGTCTATTTGTGCACCCACATTACCGAATATTGGCGAAATTTCATTGGCGGTGGCATTCATTAGTGACTAGGAAACACAAACAAAAGCGTAATGGCATATATTAAGACGCTTATGTAGATACCGGAGTGGCGCCGTCGCGAAAACGTGATCAGCCGCGTCACTTTTGGCCTACTTTGACTATACGGCAACGCATCTATGCACAGGTACATATAATACACAGCTGCTGGCTATATATTAGATGTGCACATATGCATATATCGATATAAATATGTAATGTTATGTTTATATATATATTTGTAAGTATATATACGCGTTAAAGTCGTCAGTGAAAGATAATAATGTGCGAAACTTATTTTATACTTCGCAATGTAAATGGCACACTAGTTTAATGTGTTTAGCAACATGTTGCAGACAGGTGTGCGATATCGCTAGCAACATGTGGAGAGTATTTCCAAGCAGGAAATTGTAGAAAATCAGGATTTAAAGTATAAAAAATGATGCTGCTGGGGAGCAAGAGCTGAAGTTAAAAGAAGTATTCATTTCAAAATGGATTAATGCAAGTCTTCTGAGTTGAAAGTAGTGTGCCTTGCGAAATATAAATGTAATAGGTGTTAGTTCTTATACACTTTTATATATTTTTTAATAAAGCAAAATATGTTTTTTTTTCAATTTAGATTACTTCAGTAGACATGTCATATTTCATATAAGTTTTTATGTTGAAATATTATCTTATATCTCTTTATTAAAAGCATTTTCCGGTAATTAAGCAATGATTTTCAAAAAGCTACTTATCCGAAATTTATCTGAACTGGGCTATAATCTTGTCGGCGGTGTCGACATCAATAAAGAAGAAGTATACTTTTCCGAAAATTAAATGTTTGCACTTTGCCCTTACTATTACTTCAATATAGTTGGCAAGTGACTTCAGTTGAGTGTTCAGTTTGTATGGCAGCTATATGCTAAAGTAACCCGATCTGAAAAAATTGTTCGGAGATTGTTGCTTTGCCTTTTATAATATTATATACAAAATTTTGTGAAAATATCTCGTCAAATAAAATACTTTTCTATACAAGCACTTTACTTTGGTTGCACGGTTTGTATGGCAGCTTTATGCTCAAGTGATCTGATATCAAAAAGAAGAAACGCCTGCGCGCTGTTGTTAACTCGACTACAAGTATAACCTAATAAACGGCGTCTGCGCCAGCAAAGAAGTGGTTTTTTGGGGAGAAAAATTACATTGATATCTTGAGGTTACAAATTTCATGCCAAAATTAATATACTCAATTCAGAATATAAATATTTACTAGCATAATATTTAATTAGAAAACCAACTATCCCGCTATGACACAAGTTTTCAGATTTTATATCCAAATAATTTTGCCTGAAGTAACTTAATTACAAATTATACACAAATATACTTTTCTACCACCAAATTTGGCCCATAACCACTTGTTAAATATTTTATTTAAAAAGTCTCGCAAAATATACGCGTTTGCGTAAATATTCTTCAACGAACATACAATATTTAACATTTATTACGCGTTTAATACGACTACACCCAAAAAGGACAAACAATACATTTGCTCTTGGGGATTCCCACAATCTTTATTTTAAGTAATGCTCCATATATTCAAAAATGCGGTTCAGCTTTCTTATAAATATAGCTACAATATTATCAACATAAAACCAACACAATTTAGTGAAAGGTTGATATGACAAACATATGTACATATGTTCATAAGTCTAAATAGTTAACAAGCGCGTAAGCAAAATATTTTTAGATGCATAGTCTACATAAACGCCTGGCCGCCATAACTAAAATTTGCATGAAAGCGACACCCAACCACACAAACAAAGACGTAGCTGCAAAGGTTGTAAAATCGAAAACACAAAATACGCGACTGCTTTGCTAACTAAACAAATGTTTGAATCTTTTATTGCTTTTGTTTTTTGAATGCTCAACTAACTGGCCCAACAAGCAGTCAAAGAAGACAGCTGATGCGCGGCTCGGTTTTGCATAAACACACAACGAATGCATACGAGTTAAGTATTTTAAGTTATACTTAGCGCCAGCGTCATGCGATAGCCAGCCGTTTGGGTGCTATTTCAGCCCAAGTCGACGCTAGTATTCAATACTTTGTCAGTTGGTTGACTTGACTTGACTTGAGTTGAGTTGGTAAAAGCCCAAATCGAAAACAAGCCGCCGATAGATAAAGCATTGAAGACAACACCAAATGCGCGTAAAAACTAGAAATGAGAAATACAATATGCATACGGTAAATATGTATATTTGTATATATGGGTGTATATGCGTTTGAACGAGCGAAAAATGTGTGCTATACCGGCGTAAACTGGATAAAACTAGAAACGGTGGGGTTTTCTCATATCATTTGACTTTTTGGTCGCTTGTTTGCTGAAGAAAAAAAAATTAATAAAAATAACAAAAAAAATTAAATAAAAGAAATTATAGTAATAAATAGTAGACTATAAAATATTCATGAGCGATTCGGATATTTATGTAAATTAGTTTGTAAATAAGTATGAGGTAGTTGAAATATATTTAAGTACATATGTATATGAAGTTATATTATTTAGTATGTGTGTTAAGTTAAACCGATTAAAGTATTGATTTGCTTAAATCACTGATTTATCGCCTTCTAGCTGGACCAACAAATTTAAATAATTTAACTCGCCTTTTTTCTGATTTGAAGAATTGCGCGTTAGAGCATTCAACTTTAAGATGTAGCACAACATAAGATAACGGAATAAATTACTTTCAAAATTAGTATTTGAGGGCAGCTAAACTGATTGACATCAAACGCTAAAGCACACACGGGCATGTATATACTTATATACTATATATATACATATTTATATTGATACTAAAAAATACGAAAAGACTTTTTCGACTACCAACCTAATATTAGGTATGAATAATAAATAATAATAGTTTAACATAAATTTCAAATCAATCACTCACATATACATGCATACTCCCATATAATACATATTAAAATTTATTACAGTTTATTGCACACACTCACACATACAAATCTACAATTGATTTCATTCTTATGTTAATCACCCACTCATTTGCATACATTGAACTCGTAATCAAAATATTATAGATTTAATTTGATTTCCATACAAAAGCAGTTCACTAATCAATGCTTGCATAGCTAATCGTTTGTTATGCGGAAGTGATAATGAGTTTATGTAAAGACAGTTGGTATTTAAATCGTTAGAAACAAAAAGGCCTTTGTGGCTTTTAAATATGCAGTGCATTTTTAAAGTAGTCATAGACAGATTTTATAACTTTGCAGTTTACGAGTTCGCACTCGCTAGCTGTTTGCACCGGTATATAGACATACTAAGTTAATACAATTGTATATTCAGACGCTTAATGATTTCTTCGAATCGCATTTGCATAGTCATACATCTATATATATATATTTGTATATTCATATATTGATATTGGAATATATTCCAGCACAAATCAATGACTTGCGCATTTCAATAAGTGGGCCAGTTTAAGGCTACTACTAATTGGTTATTAATTGGATATATTTTAAAAATAGTTACACAGTAACGGCTGGTACGGTTGATTTCATATTTTTCACGAACTTCTTAGATATTTGTCAGAAAAAAATAAAATGAATAAACGCATAGAATATTCGATAAAAATTTCGATTTTTTATATACTACTTTCACAAAACTCAGTTGAAAGCAGCCATTTTTCAACAATCAATATTTTGAAACTTTTTAATCTGTCCATTATTATCCGTTTTCATCTATTGTAATAATACATTTTTTAGCTTTTGGTTTTGAGACAATTTTAAACTGAAATATCAGCCTTACCGCCAAACACCTTTTTTCGAAGGTGCTCATGGAGATAGATTACGTGATCAAGCGAATCCAAAATTTTTATTTTTTTTTTTTTGGATATAAAAGTAAATTAGACTCCACAAATGTACATTATTTTTTATTTATTACATCCATTGCCTCTTTAAAAAAAATTCACCGAAATCGTGTTTTTTCTGCCTTGCGAGTGGATATATTTTCTTAAGGGGTTACCTGGATTTACTGTCTTCAAAAAATCGATATTTTGTATTACCTTACTAAATTCTACAACAGCTCTGGAAAAGTGTCCTAAATTCTTAAGTTGATCTGAGTAATAGTTTCGGAGATACAGCCTTGAGAACTTGTGAGATCGAGTCTAGCTTGGCTAAGTGCGCGGTCCTTAAACGCGTTTTTGTCGAAACTGTGTTTTTGAGGTCGTTTGACAAAATTTCTCGAAACCTGCTCAGCCGATCTTCATGAAATTTTACACAAGTTTTTGAGATAAAGTTCTTAAAGACTGGAACAAAGGATTTTTTTCGATTACTATTATCTATTAAAAACAAAAATTCGCAAAATTTTCACTGAAATTTCAGTTTTTTTGTCTACCAAAAATCTAAGTTTTATTTTTTATATTTTTTTCCCAAAAATATCAGAGTTTCTCTGTTAATAGTGTAAGTTTGTAACAGTAAAAAATTCTAATAAAATATTTCATTTTTATATGAGAAAAAGAGTTGTTGAAAAAAGGCTGATTTTTACCCAAGGAAATCTATGTAACCCCTTAGGTGTTTATAACGCCCGTTTGTGTGGTTTACAAAAAAAAAGTTGAGATGAAGTCTCAGCACTATAAATTAATTTAATTTCAAATTCCGTCTATTAACTGCAAAAACAGGATATTAAAATGTATTTATATATATGTAGATATTTTTATTTTTGCATTGTACAATTAGTACCATTTTGCTAAAGTCTTAAAAGCTTAACTATAATAAATCAACGCTTGAATAGAACATGCATTAAAAATAGAACTTTTATTATATCCGGTTGAAAAAAATATACATATACTCGTACATATGTACAATATAACAATAGCTTCATATTGCACAAAAAATTCTAATTTTATTTTATTATTTGTTGTTTAATTTTTGATAAATTAATGTGCCCAAATTCGTTACTAAGCGCTGAACATTTAATGAACAATTAATTAACCCTTTTGTGTGACTTAAAAAAATTCTCAAAAATCAATCAGTTTACATTTTATTATACTATATTTAAAGTTGGCTTAGGGAATATACTTTTAAACAACTTACGTTGATTTATAAGCGTAGAATATGGCAAAGTTTGAAAAGCAATAATATTGAAATTTGTTAAATAATGAGCTTACTTTGTGACCACAAAAATTTAAAAAATGTGCCCGAGAATTAAAGCTGCTTAAAACTTATGACGCAGACAAATAGTCAAGAGCGCAAGTCTGATGAATTGGGAAATTTCGCTTTGCAAAACTGCATTATGTGACATTTTATTTATGGTACTAGCGGAAGACATTCTGAAGTGTTTTGATAATTCTTAAATCGGAAAAAATTTAATTGATTTATTGAAATTTGTTTTTACTCATTTTATAACTAGTAGCTCTGACCACGCGTAGCTGTGGCTAAGAATATATTAAATTGTAATACTTTTCAATAGAATGAAACGTTTTTTATGAAACAAGACTAAAGCTTCATAGGTTGTATAAAAAATCCACGGTGATATACAGTCTCCTGACCTCAACCTTAAACCTGTGGGCCGATAACAAGAAAAGAGTAACTGAAAAGTAACCCACCAATTGGAGAGATTTATGACAGAAATAGTCTAGGAAAGGAATACCAATAAAGCGTTGCCAGGAGTTCATAGACTCCATGTCTCGGAGATGTGATGATGTATTAAAAAACCGAGGTTATTTAACGAAATATTAATTATTTTAAAGCTTTGGAAGCATTATAAGTGTTATTGCGCAATGCCGATCAGCTGCAGTAAATTTGCAGGAACTTGGCATTCTCATCGGAAACTGTTTTATATATATATATATATTTTTTAATTTCATTAATATTTTTTTTTTATTTTTTTTCATAATTATATTAATAAAAATTTCTCAATAATTTTTTGTTGTAACTTTTCTATTTTTTAAATAATTTTTTTAATTTACAATAACAATTTAATTACTGTTTCAAAAGCTGCTCAATTGCGTTTACAGCACAGCTTCACTCATCAGCAATATTGCATGCGATATTTTTTACAAGCTATCATATTTTGCATTTCACTTCATTCAAATTTTTTGTATAGAAATTTCTCGCATGTAATTACAATCATACTGTATTTTAATGCATAAATCTTTGTGTGCGCAACTGGAATTACCAGAAGCTAATTTTTTATTGCTCCAAATAAGTAAATTGGTTGTAAAAACTGCAATTATCTGTAATAAATTAATCTAGTTGTCATTTGCAAAAGCTACTGCGTTTAATTTAATTGTTGTCAAAAAATATTTATTTATTTTTCAAAAACGCTTATTTAATTTTTGTATTTTTATTATTTTGAAAATTGGATTTTTACAAAGAAATATTTAATTTTTTGATAAATTTAAATGAAAATATGATATTTTTAAATTCTTTTTAAGTTTAAAAGAAGATATTTTTCGTTGAGATATTTAATATTTTCATTAAGTTGAATAGAAAATATAATAAATTTTAAGTTTTTAATATATTTAAAAGAAAATAGAAAATTATTATGTCTCAAGCCATATATTTAAAGTTCCAAATAAAGGGTTACAGCTTTTTAGACTTTTTACTAAAAAATTTTCGCAAGATAAGTGATCAATTCGTAGAAAATTTTTTAAAATAAGTCTATTCGTACATAAATTTCATTATATTTTCAGTACTATCAAGCATAAAATTTTTCAAAAGCGGAAACAACCGGCAAATTAAAAACAATATCATTTCCTCACCTAAAACGCAAAACAACGCATTATCAAAAGCATCGAAATTGAGTTTTTTATAGCTTGCGATTCACTACAGCGTGTTACATATGTATATGTAGCGTAAAATTTTCTGCTTCCGCTGTCAGATAAAACCAATATATAACCATTTTATAACCTAAATGTTTTCAGATTTAACCAATATATAACTTATATAACAATATATATAACCATTTTGTAACCAAAACTCAAATTTTGTTTCAATATGAGTGGTTGCTATTATACGGTTTTTCCTGCGCCTAAAAACTTATACGAAGTGATGTTGGGTTATTTTTCATTTTTAGTGACGATTTGTAATATTGCCCTATTCTACTATCATTTGAATCATCTACAGAATATTAAGGCAAATATTAATTAAAAATATATATTTGCCTTTGTAAGAGCTGACATAATATTATTATTATTTTAGTATTATTTATTCCCTATTTAATTTCTTTCATATCTCAGTTTTTAATCTATAAATTTCAATTACTTTGCGCTTAATGACTTCATTGTTAAGTAAAAAAGAACTTGATATTTCATTGTTGCTTAATTAACTTAAGCCGTCTACAAATTTATGGCGGATATGCGGCTTAGGTTCGTCTGCGTAAAAAGTAACAACACAAAATGTAATCTACTGAGTTTTCAATTAAGTTTAGTGTTTTTTTTATACAAATAATATCGTTTTTTCTTCAACTAATTTCGTCTAATTACATATTGTGAGGAAGTATATGGAAGTTATGTAAATACATATGTATGAGCAGTTTTTATTTTATCCATAATTAAGAGCGTTATAGCCATGCTGAAATTATTTATTTCTAGTTGTGTGTGACTTTCCTGATATTTATATCGTTAATATTGAAACTATAGCAAGAAAAAGAGGCGGATATTTTGCAATAATAGCGCGTGCAAGGTTGTCAATTATTGGTGGTTTTTATTAAGGGATCCAGCGATAAACAACAACTGTAATTAATTTTTTTCAGCGATCTAGTTATGAAGAAAAATCCATAATTAAATTGTAAGTAATTGCAGAACTGTCATTACATGCAACAAAGTAATTTATTTATTATATTATTTGATTACGTACAATTTAATTCTGTATTTTTTCTACAGCTAAATTTCCTTTATCTAGTTTGCAAAAGCAATTTTTATTTACAAGCGACAGCGACTTCGCAATTTTCTCCACTATTTTCAACCAACCGGCGTTAAACTAATAGTTAGTAATATGTAAACCACTACAAGTTCATATCTAGTAAATAATCGAGTTTCAGTAAGCATCTTCAGCTTGGTCTTTCCACTAAAATATTTGCTCTAATGCCTTACACCAAAAGCGCTAACGACATTTAAATGCTTTAATGCAGATTTGTACGCTCAGCAGCTGTCGCCGTAGCCGTAATCACTTTACCGGCAGCGGCACTGCAATTCACTGTTCACGTGATCTTTCCAGTTCATTGATTCAGAGAAATCGCATGCGTAACAGACATTTACAAGTCGGCTAAGTGCTCGTCGCTCATATGCATATCGTGTAACACGAACACAGAATACGACATTACAAATGCCGCCGTCGCTCGTCGATAGCACTATCAAAATTATGTAGAAGCATGTAAGTTTTTTATCGCAGTTACGTACGCTCACCGGCGTTACGATTTCAATTTGAAACAAAAAACTTCAATATATAAGAGAAAACAACTTAGTAAATAAAATAAAGTGTCAAGATCAAGACTGTATTGGTCGAACAAATGATTCAAATGCAACTACAAAGCGGTGGGAGGGCGTTATTACAATATATATATATATATATATATATCTAAACTTATATATAAATATATATTATACTATATATATGCATTTACATATATTTTTACACATATGTATCTATATCTATATATTACATCAAGTGTTTACATTCTGTAACTGCATTAAAGATGAGTGCTACTTAATAGGTTTCACTGTATGAACGCCATTTGGAGGCTCTTCCGACAGACAAACAAGTTAGCCGCATGACAGTTGCGGCGCAGCGTTTGTTGTGCGCTTTGATTTCCGATTGTTTCCGGTTAAAACTAGATGTTGTTTGAAATGAAAACAAAATGTAAATATATACTATATACATACATATACTATATATTCATATTTCATTAGGCGTTGTGTAGCGCTGCTGGAATTTTCCGACGTTATTAGTTACAAGTTTATTAGTGGACATACGCGCACAAATATTATATTATAATGCAGGCATACTGTATTTATGGGCAATCTGTGGAGAAATGGTGGTGCATTTATAACTGTTAACGATTACAAACGATGCACTGACATTTGTTGTTGGCGCATTTGGGCGGTTAATAAATTGTGGTTAACTTTGCATTTTTAGAGAAATGAAATTGTGTTTGTTTATAATTATTTCTATAAATTATTTCGTTATAATTAATGTAAATATAAAAATATTTATGTTCGATTCACCATTGCTTAGCTCGTTAGGTTTGAGCGCTACCCATTAGTATGGAATTAAGTTTAATTTAAGGGAGGGTGCAGATACCATATTAAACTGATATAAGCGCTTGCAATTCGATAGCTATTCCTCCTATTTTTATGCCAGTTGTCTGTTCGACTCACTGATTTTACATTTTGATCTCTATTTCATTATGGCTGTTTATCCTATTTATACCAGTTGATTGTTCGATTCACTATTTTCACATTATTTTTTTTTATTTCAATACGATCGCTTATTTTTATTTATGCCAGTTATCTGTTCGATTCACTTATTTTACATTTTTGATCTCTATTTACTTATGACTGCCTTTTTGTTTTAAATTAAATTTTACATTTTTGATCACTATGTGATTATTAATGCTTATCCTATTTATACCAGTTGTTTGTCTGATTCACTAATTCTACATTTATAAACTCTATTTGGTTATAACTGTTTATCCTATTTATACCAGTTGACTATTCGATTCACTAATTCTACATTTTTTATCTATACTTGACTATGACTACGTATTCTATTTGGGCCAGTTGTTTGTTCGATTCACCACTTGTCCATTTTGGCCATTTGGGACCAAAGGGGTGACTTCAGGATTTTGATAAAATTCTGTACACTTTATAAATATTTTTTTCATTTTCATTAGCCAACTAATTTTTCATATAGGTCTTCTATTAAATTATAATATTATTAAACTTAATTTTACAAATAAACATAAAATATAAAAATAATATATTTATTTCTAATAAATTTTCTTTTTTATTTGCAGATCATTTCTATATTTCGGGTGATATTCATAGCCGTTAATTTTGTTCGTATATAATTGATGGGAATCACCAAAGCGGAACTTCTTGATCAGTTAGTCTAATCAGGTGAGTTATTAAGATAACGATAAATAAATAACTAGAAGAAAACTAAAACAAAAAAAACAATATATATAGTTAATTAAACTTTGTAAAAATATATATACATATATGTGTATTTGTTTTTGTTCTACTAAGTACTAACTTAGAAGGCAATCTATATTGTGAACGTAACGTTTGAAAGCGATGTAATAAATGAGATATAAAATTGTAAAGAATAATAATACTTGAGAATTATAGTATTAATAGAGGATTACTTAGGTATATTAAATATATAAGCGATAACTATACAAAGAAATTAAAAAAGAAATAATAAAAAATAAATAAATAGATAACAAAAATCAGATTATATGAGAAGCTTTCTCCGTAAGATACACATTGTCATATAAATTGAACTATATAACTGGATTATGTTCTATATCACGCTCTATACCATAACTGAAACTATATACTCTCTATACCCTAACTAACAACAATTTTGAACAGGTTTATTTTAAAATAAAATCTTCGCAATATAAAAACAAACTGTATACAAATATCTATCTAAATCTTAGACCTTTCTAAACCCCTCTAAGATGTTGTTTGCCACTATAAACATTACGTAGTAGAAAAAGTCTTTTCATATTCCTAATAAAATTTTAAATTATTTTTTATTGTTTTATGCAAAAGTTATGAAACTTAGTTTTTGTCTAAGTATATTAAAAACTAATCTGCTATATCTGGTTTCTGCACAAACGGAATGTATCATCACTTTGTATACGTATTTGCATAATGTATTTATACCAAACAAGAAACAACAAAAACGAAATCAAGCTCACACCCATAAAAGAAGCCCCCTCAGAACCAACACACCACATATTATATGAACGTACTCTGAGCTCCACCTTCAGGTTATATTTTATACGCGACTAATCGCCACTTGAAAAATGTGCTGATTCCAGCATATGAAGAGTTTAGTGGCTTCAGCTTATCGAAAAAAATTAAATCAGTGCAGAAAAATTGTTTGGTAATAATAAATTAATCGTTGCCAGCGCTAATTTATTTCGTACCACTTTTTATGAAAAATCCTCAAAAGTTTCAAAATAGCATGCATACGCCATTTGATTAGCCAGATTCCGATACTTAGTGATTGTAAAATAATAAAATTCTTGCGACTGACTGACGGCTTTTACCATTGCTGAGAGAATTTATTGCTCATAAATAAGGCGATTTATTGGCAAGTAGCTGAATTTTGGTATAATTATACCCTGAACAGGGTATATTAACTTTGTCACGATGTTTGTAACACCCAGAAGGAAGCGTCGGAGACCCTATAAAGTATATATATAAATGATCAGTATGTTGAGCTGAGTCGATTTAGCCATGTCCGTCTGTCTGTCCGTCTGTCCGTCTGTCCGTCTGTCTGTATATATACGAACTAGTCCCTCAGTTTTTAAGATATCCTTTTGAAATTTTGCAAACGTCATTTTCTCTTCAAGAAGCTGCTCATTTGTCGGAACGGCCGATATCGGACCACTATAACATATAGCTGCCATATAAACTGAACGATCGGAATCAAGTTCTCATATGGAAAACTTTCGCATTTGACAATGTATCATCACCAAATTTGGTACAGATTATTTTCTAGGGCAAAAATGTAATATCCGAGAAAATTGTTCAGATCGGTTAACTATAACATATAGCTGCCATACAAACTGAACGATCGGAATCAAGTTCTTGTATGGACAACTTTCACATTTGACAAGATATATTCACGAAATTTGGTATATATTATTTTCTAAGGCAACAATGTAATCTCTGAAGAAATTGTTCAGATCAGTTAACTATAGCATATAGCTGCCATACAAACTGAACGATCGGAATCAAGTTCTTGTATGGACAACTTTCACATTTGACAAGATATATTCACGAAATTTGGAATATATTATTTTCTAAGGCAACAATGTAATCTCCAAAGAAATTGTTCAGATCGGTTAACTATAACATATAGCTTCCATACAAACTGGACACATAGTTACTAATAGAAATGCACCTGTGAAGGGTATTTAGCTTCGGTGCAACCGAAGTTAACGTTTTTTCTTGTTTTTATTTTTACTTTGACTCTTACTTGGTTGGAGTGCTCTCACAATATTTTTTTGTTTTTAAGATTTTCCAATGAATGTAGTTATTTTTGTTTATTTTGAATTTTGTGCTGATAGCAATATTTATGTGCGGTTTTGGCAACATTTTCTTTATGTGACAGATAATTAAATGCTTTCCATAAATGAAAAATTAATTAAAAATTTTGTTCTTTACTGGCGTAAGCAGCTCTTACCCGGTTATTGTAAAAATATGGAATAATATTCTACACATATATTTATCACATAATTCAGCTTAACCATGATATCGCTTCAGCAGTAGAAAATGTTTAATTTTTCTACATCGTAACTCTATTCAGAAATCGCTTATACCGCCAGTTTAGAGCAGATGCGCCTCATATATACAGCGATAGCTTCTTTAACAAAAGCATTACCACTTCTTATAATGCGATTTATACAATATATTTTCAAAACTTGAATAGAAACAACGGTGTATTATAACAACCTCATAAAATACGTCCAAAGCAAAAAATCTCGTAACGATTCGAACAGTTCATTCATGCAAATGTATGAATTCTCACTTCATTCTTTGCTGCCCTTCTCTATCATTCTTTTTAATTAAATTGAAATTTACCGTTACCAAATTTCAGCGCCAAAAAATGGCATTGATATTCATACATACATACATACATACATATACAAGTATATGACTGTAGTATGTCTTTTGCAGTTAATTGCCTCCACTGCCGTCACAGCTGATTGCATTTTGCATTTTCACTAAAAATAGAATTTTTTAATAGCCCCACACAACCACACAAAGTGAAGGGAATTAAATATTTTTCGGCATTACAAAGTATGCTTCATTGCACACTGCAAATACTATAAATACATACATACGAACGTAAACTGTACGAAAATAACTCAAGTCTTAAAAAGTGCCTATATAACTTTAAAAATAGCCGCCAATATCGTTAAATGATGTGCAATACGAAGATGTAAATTTATGTAATGTGGCTATATACGAGTATAAGTAACGTCAAAATATGTTTTTTTTTTACTGTTTAGAGCTCAGGAGGTCGAAAAGTTTCGCTGGTTAATGCAACAGGTGCGCAAGCAGGCATTTTTTTAAGGAGGGGTTTTGGAAAGTAAAATTAAAAAAATTAATTACAAAAATCAGCATTTGATTTGTTTAGAAAATTAACGGTATTTACAGTGCAGATTGATTTATTAAGACTAAGTATGAATTTTACTCAAATAAATCTCAACAAAATTTCTTAATAAAAATTGCAAATTGAGTAACAGTATGTCAATCGGCAGGGGAAAAAGTAGTCTTAAACATGTTTTCCTATAAAACAATATAAATAATTTTTAACAAATATAAAATATTTTCTAATGAAGTAAAAAAATTCTTTAAATTTTGGGAAAAATATGATTATATTTAAAAAGTTCGCCGATCTTCAGGGACTTTTGTTTTACCTTCTTTTACGGAAGTATACTCGTCTATACCTTATACAAATAAAAAGAGCTTATAAACCTTACAATAAAACTTGTTCAAGTCGACCAATTATTCATTCTTGAAAGCTGTTAGCGCCAGATTCCTCGAAATTACTAACAAATATATATTTAGCAAAATATATTTTTCTGAATGCTTCGTGGCTTTGGAGAGCTTCTTATTTTTATGGTATATCCTGTTTTTGAAAATATTTTTTTTGAAACAATTTTGAAATTTCACTTACATTTTGAATAAATTGTTTCATGAGTGAAATAACTTTTTTTTTTCGTAGTCCGGGTCAAACTTGATCAGATGTTATACTGAAAACTTTAATGCTCAGTACATCAGTAACCCAGTTTTCGATACTTTGAGAGCACATTAATTTTAATGACAGAAAAAAATTCTTTCGAAACAATTTGCGCGTGCAGTCCGGGTCAAATTTGATCAGTTCCTCTACGAAAAAAATCAAAAAAAAAAAATGTACAGTTCATTAATAACCATATTTCCGTTACTTATTATGAGAGCATATTAATTTTTTATGAACAAAAATAAAAAATCGAAACGATTTGCGCGTGAAATCCGGGTGAAATTTTATCAGATAATAGATTGAAATTTTAATTATCAGTTCATTAATAATGGAATTTCCCTCATTTTTGGAGTAATTTAATTTTAAGGCATTTTTGTACGCCCAAACCCAACTTCAGCATATTGCTCCCCTTAGTTTTTTCTAACCAATATTAACTAAGTTAGCCGCTTGCTTAAAGTCAATTACCTTACTTTTATTAAGTATAAAATATGTAAGAAGAGTCATTTGACCCCAAAACCCCACCCAGTGTGCGGCCTTGACACAGGTATAGCTTATACACTCGTAAACTCAAAGCATACAAGGCATTATTATTATGTCGCTGCAACATGTTGGCACTGCTGGCAATCGTAAAGCAACAATAAACAGCGAAAACAAAACTGCTTGTAATCGTGAGACGTTATTGCGAAACTTTAATTGAATTGCAATTACCTATGCCATGATAAGCGATCAAAAGAAAAAACATTAAAAAATTATTTCAAAAAAATGAGCGAAGGCAGCAAAAACCATCAATTGACCAATAAATAATAATCGCCAGCTAGTAGCGGAAACGGCTGAGCAAACAGCAGTCCTTGCCGCAAATTCCAAATTTTTTTACCGCAACATAGCACTTTTTGTGTATGTGTGTGTGAGTTTGTTGTATTGCGCCTCAACATCATCACCGCTGCTTTCGTTGTTGCGGAAGTTGCGCATTTGCGGTTTGCAATTTGCAGCATTGCTCCAAAAGTGCAAAAACTTGCATAATTAGTATTTCCATAAGTAGTTCTGTATATACATATGTATGTAGGTATGTGTGCGCAGTTTCTCACCTACATACAGACATATTTTTGCTAACTGGCATTCTAATCGCCGTGAAGGTCTGCCTTCCCACCGACTTGCAGCGCGCTTGCTTTCTTTCCACTGCGCATAGTATGCGCTGGACAGACATAAACATACACACACATGTATATATATATACAGCTTCGTTTCCATAATTTTTCTCAATGCCTTTTTTTACGGCAACATTTCATTTCACAAGTAGCAAATTAAAGTATCTAACAGCTACCGACAGTCGGAAGCAATTGGAGGTGTGAAACAATGTTATAATTGCTGTGTTCATTAAGAAAAAATTGAAAACAATAAACACATGAGCAACAACAACAACTACTTTAAATAAATATTAACTCAATTAAAGGCTAAGTGTTGCTGGTGAATTGCTGCTACTTCGCACTGGCGCTACAAAGGCGTCGTGTGATGATGCCGTGGCGGTGTGTTCACACTATGTACCGTTGATTAATTTATGAGCTTTGATAAGATCACTGTCATTTCAACAAATGTCGACTAGCGTTATTTTATTATTTGTAAACAAATAAACTATATATGTACACCGACTATTAGTAATTTGTTTGCTTAATTAATTGCATATTTCCTTTTACTTTGGGATTCACTTCCGTCGGCACTTGCTCAATATTTACAAAAAAAAAGAACATAGAAACGTTATTAATAAATCACGTTGCAGACAATTTGATAATGTTCAGTATATTTTGTTTACCGCTAAGTTGAGTGGTTGTAATATTAATATAACATTACTGCATTTTGCTTTAGTTGAGTGAAATATATTTTAAAATTATCACTCTCATTTGTGATTGAGAAGTAAATGCCAAGGTCTTATAACGTAAAGTGCTGGTTTTATGAAGATTTTCGGACTGATTTCAACTAATAAATTTCTGTAAACATTTTATTTACATTTTTTTGGTAGTTTTTGAAGGTAGAGATAGTATTTATAGGGTAAATAAATAGTAGTGAATAAAGTTTTAAGTTGAAGCATTTCGCAATTAAGCGGTTATATGGATTTCCTTGGGTATAAAACAGTCTTTTTCAAACACTTAGCCTAATAAGCCTCGAGCGCATAAGTTTTCAAGGCTGCATCTCCGAAACTATTTCTCGGATCAACTTGAAAATGTAGAAGAAAATTCGAAAATTTTTGTAGAATTTAATAAGGCAATCAAAAAATTCGATTTTTTTAGCCCCACAAGCCCATGTAACTCTTCAAAGCAATTTCCCAAACTTGTTAAATTTTGAAACATTTTGGATTTCCTTTATCCCGGACCGGTTCTCTAGGAAGGCCTCTGAAAAAATATGTCTGTAGGTTAGGAAGATTTTTCAGCTTAAAATAATCTCAAATTCAAGATCCATACAATTTTACTATTACTATACATGAATACAGTTACATCACGATCAAAATTTCGATTTTCGAAAAAAAAAATAAAAATTGATTAAAAAAAATTACACTGCATAGTGGCTTTAAAACTGCATTTAATTCAAAAATTGTATAGCTATGATCTTTACTTGACAAATATACCTAAGAAGTTGTGTGAAAATTTCAAATCGATGAAGCCATTTCGGAAAACCGCACCGACTTTGAAAACAGGGCAGAGTATGGTTAACCATACTCTCAATATCCAGCACGCAGGCCGTCACTTCCGATCATTTACCTTTATAATACCTTCTAAATTATTCGCCCTCAATTTACATAATAATTTTTCTCGAATATTCTCTATGAAAAATGGCATTTTCTGTACTTCAACCTCTCCGCCTTACTATAAAAATAGGAAATCCGGCCCTTTTGCATAAATAATTGCTGGAAGTACTCAACTATTTGTCGTTAATAGTAGCATTTTACGACGGCAAGAAGATAATAATAATAAACTGCTTGAGAAAAAATCGGAAAAATGCGCAAATCATGTGAGAACAAAGCGCAATGACGATGGACAACTTCCGAAGCACATTAAGTAGCGGGTATTGCAACAGCAAATATCACATATGTGTTTATTTGTATTTATATGCAAATTGCCAACAGGCTTACATATTATATTATATAATTAACGAGTGTTTCGTGCCGTTAGTTATCGTGTTGTAACACTGTCATGTTGTAGGTTTTGAGAATGCCAGCCTTTGCATGTATACAATGACAGCTTTGTCAACGCACAGCAACAACTACAAACTGCAAGTACATTACATTTTCAAAACACCAACACCTATATACATATAACAACAATAGTGATTTGATAATCTAACGAGATCACTAAAGCTGTTAGCTTGTTTGGCAAGCATGGTGTTCAGCGTAGTCAATGAATTTTATAACCAAATAATAGTAACATATAATAATGTAATAGCGGATAATTTTTACAAAAACTAAAACAACAATATTACAATCAAGCGCTGCAGTGCACGCAATTTGTTGCCGCTAAAATTTCAGTACACAGTTTATTGTTACTCTTTTGTCTACATGCTAATTTGAATATGAATCTTTATTGTTGTTGTGCTGACAAGAGCGTGATCGCCACGGCTTGTGGGTGGCCTAACGCGTTCAGCGCTGCGCATTTGCGCAATTAACTCCCGGAAAGGCAGTTTATTTGCAATTACAACTGTAGTTTGCATTCGAGAGAATCTAATTCATTTTCATTTTTGCACGTTTGAATATGTATGTACGAGTATATTGTTAAATTAAGGCTTTAGAGACTTTCTGGCGCAAGTGTTTGTTAATAATAATAAATTTAAAAAATCATTTTATTTGTATATACATATGTATATACTTTTTAAAATTTAATAATTTAGGAAAAAGTTGCATTTTCCCCCATTATTCTAAGAGTCCGGGTCAATTTTGATCACATGATTTTAGTATAAGGAATGTGCTAGTGTATTGTTTAATTTATAAATTTTAAATAAAAAAGTAGTTTTTTTATGTAAATTTAAGAAAAACCCCAGAAATAAAAACTAATATTCTCTTTTCTGTTCAAATTAATTACAAAGGAACTCATTTGATTATATTTATTTATGGTTTATTAAAAAAATTCATTTAATAAAACTAATTTTTCTATTTCGAAATAAAATGTCTAACTTTTCTTGGAATTTTCCCAACATAAATATTGCAAATTCATACTAAAAATCAAATAATGGTTTTCATGGCTTATATGTTACATCTGTGTATTTTAATTCGAATAATTACACTTTTTTAAATCTAATTTCTATTCCGCTAGTTTAAAAAACTTGAATTTAAATTCAAAAATAAGAGTTAAGAATTTTACAAAATTAGTTAATACAAAATTTTTATAAAAACAATTCAAAAATATTAAAAAAAAAATAAAAACAAAATTTTTATATCAAAAAATTTCAAAAAAATGTTAAAATATTTTAACAGAATTTAAATAAAAAGTTAAAAAGAAAACAAAAAATGAAAAAGAAAACGAACTGGGATTTTTTATAATATACTAGTTTAAAAAATATCGAATTTAAATTTAAAAATTAAAACTTAGTGCTTTAAAAATTATTTAATACAAAATTTGTCAAAAAAAATTAAGTAAAATCAGAAAAAAAGTTAAGAAAATTAAAAAAAAAATAATTTTAAAAAATCCGGAAAATTAAAGAAAAATACATTTTTTATTAAAGACATAAAATATTTTAACGTTTTAATTATTCCGCTAGTTAAAAAAAAATACTGAATATATTTAAAAATAAAAACTTAGTACTTTACAATATTAGTTAATACAAAATTTTTATAAAAACAATTCAAAAATATTTAAAAAAAAATTTACAAAATTAACAAAATATTTAGCAACAAAATTTTTATTGCAAAAATTAACAAAAATTTTCTAAAAAAAATTTCAAAAATATTAAAAAAAATTAACAAAATTAACAAAAAATTCAACAACAAAACTTTTATTAAAAAAATTAACAAAATTTTTATTAAAAAAAATTTCAAAAAATTTAAAAGAGATTAATTTGCTATTTTTCATAATATACAACAGATATTTATATTTTTTAATTAAAAATATTTCTAAACTATAAATTATTTATAAAAAAAAATACTTGAAAATTTACAAAAAAATAATCATTTAAAAATTAAAAAAATATATATTTATAAAAAATAAATTATAACTAATTTATACATACAAAATGTATTTACTTTACCAAATAATAAAAAAACAGTATTTACTTGTAACAAATTTACAAAAAATTTAAAAAAAAATTAAAAAATATATTTAAAAAAAAAAAAAAAAAATTATAGAAAACTTTACATTCAAATAATTTGGAAACTATTTATAACATAAAAAATGTACTCGTATAGTATTTACTTTTCAAAATAATTAAAAAAAATGTACATATAAAAACTTTACAAGAAAAATAATTTTAAAAATATTAACAAAAAAATTACAAGCACAGACATTGTAAATTATTTATAACATTAAAAAATATTTATTTTTAAACTAACAATATTAAGTATGCATGCTGGAACCGCGCTAAACGCGGGACGATATTTTTGTTTGCATTTATCACCTTGGGATAACCAATATAATAATAGCACACTAAGTTAAATGTATTTAGTAAATTGAAAAAATATTACTTAAATCATCAAAGTCATAAAATTAATTTTTACCACTTTTTGCTATATGACTTAGGCATAACGTTTTATTTACTTTTATTAATCACATGCTCGCCGCGAGGGCCCTTATAAAACAGTGTAATCAATGTGCAATAATCTGATTTTAACTAAAGAAAAAACCCCATTAATCCTGCTGCATATTATAAATAATTAAATGGTAATCAATGATTATAATATTGGCACTTGATGAATGAATGCCTTCAAGCAGGTATGTGTTGTGTGATAGGGCGTGCGCAAATTAAAGGAAATTTGGCAGCTGTTATAAAACTATCAAAATCAAAATCGCATTTTAAAATGATTACAAAGCTGATGTGTAGTCATAAATATACATTTTTGACTTGGTTTCATTGTAGCCAAATATGTTGTGCGTATGTATGGGTGCGCAGTCAATGCAAGGCTCCAAAAAAGACGGTACTTCTTGAATTTCTTTATTTTTTCATTGAAGCAAAAAAGCAGCACACTTTCAATTGCCGTCGCCAGTATCAGTGATTGCTGATAAAAAAGGCAATACGGCGTCATAATTTAAATTGTTTGTCAGTTTAATTCGTTTGCGATAAGTTGCGCAAAGGCGGAAGGAATACCCACATGAAAGTGTTTATTGGAAACAAAACTAAAAATATCTACGGAATATTGTCTTTGGGGTTTTCTTTTAATTAAAAAAAATGTGTGCGAATTATAAAATGATATTAGCTGCTTTTGCTCACTTTGATTAATGCCTGCCGAAGTTAGTCGGGTTTTATTTCACACTTGAAAATTATCATTTTTAATCGATGAACTCTTGAGTTTGTATGCGTCCCGACATGCATATACAGTAGCTGTAAATATAGCGCTTGACTGATTTACAGTATTCTGAACTGCTGCCTCCTCACCACCATTCATACGCATGCATCGGCATAAAGCCACTGCAAACTTATCGCTTCCGCTTAAGCACGAAAAACCCATTCAAATAATTATTAGCCACTTTAACTAACTGCTACTGTCTATTTTTAACATAATGATGAAAGCATTATTAAAATCGAAAAAAAACCAACATTGGAAATTTGCTTAGAATTTTTACTTTAATAAATTAGAAAGATAACCGCCATTATCATATGGTGAATTTGACTTCAAAAGAAAGCAGAAAAACCGAAAATAAAATTAATTTAATTTAATTATAAAATTAGACGCTCTGATATCAGTGATATAAATAATATTATTAAAAAATATCAATAAACCCAATGAAACGATTTTGCTGGATTTTGTAAGGCAAAGTGAGCATTTCTACGACGTTCAATGAAGCCAGATGGCGCTGTAGCTAGTTTTTTACCATTAATAGTAGAATTGGACTCATACTCAATTACTGGTACAACATTTTGACTAATTGCAAGAAAACTGCATTTGTAATACAATTTGTTACGCCAAAATTGAAAACTAGGTTTTTGAACGGCTTTAGCCATTCTCAAATTGTAGATTAACTAAATGTTGCCCACATTTTGGCGCACTGTCAAAAACACGCGATGAAAAGGAATTTTTACATCTATACTAAATATACTCCCAAATGGCAGTCAAAATCTTGTGATCGAATCATTCCTAATCTTGTCACAACAATTATTCAGATATGTATTTTCTTCTTATCAACATATGGCAAAAAATCAAATTTGTTTAAAAATATTTTGAATTTCGCAAATCATTTAAAGCACTTAACGCACACTTAAAAATAATTTTTTGCAACCATTTGGTGATTTTTCGGTTATTATCATATATTTATTTTGGTTTCTTGCTTTATTTACAACAAAATATATTTTTAACATTTTTTAAATACTGGTTTGAATACTGGTATGATCTAAATACCCTCGAGGGAAATTTGAAAGATAATTCTTTGGAGAGAAGAAAAATCAAATCAAAAATCAAAAAGTAGATTGTAGAGATATTTTGCTTTAATTGACGTTTAGAAATATGAAATTATCCAAATTAAAATATTTTGACCAAAAGAGCATAAAATATACTAATAACCCCAAAATGGGTATTATTCTGGTCTGTCTCTTGGCGACAAGTTTATATATAAGTAATAGCAAGAACAAATGTATGGAATTAAATTGAAACATATGGACGATGTCAATAGATTATAAAAGTGATACAACTCTTCGCCAGTCTTTCAAATTTAGGCCAGTTTGTGGTATAGGTATTTGTTCGATTCTTTAAGTTCTGGGATGTACATATATAATCCTCTACTAGTTTTCCAAATTTGATTATGCCAGTTGTTTGTTCGATTTTCTAAGCTTCAGCGCATCGAAAGCAGCATTCGGACAACATAAAACACCTCTTGGATTAACTATTGTACTATTGTATGAAGAAGCCTGGTAAGCTATGACAATCAAATGTTTGCTAAAAATTTCATAATTTTTAATTATTATGCCGCAACGCATAGCTGTTCCATGAGGCTCACTGTATCCAGCCGTAATCAAAGAGCTTATATCTTAACCACTTAAGTTCGCAAGTGTTTTCTTTTCCTTCTTCATTTCAAGTGTGAAATCAACGATGATGAAGTCAAAAGCTAAAAATAACCAAAAGTTTGGCAAAGTGCGTGCGGAGAAGCAAGATGTAATCTTTGAAAAATTCAACTTTTTTATGGTGTAGCGTTGCCGTTGATGTCTTGCCTAAACTTGTTATATATAAAGGAAATGAAAACTATAAAAAAAACTCTAGATCGCATTTTAAGCACGTGCTGAAAAGGCGATGCTATTTAAAATGATTTGAAGGTATTGATATACTACGTACTGATACAGATACTGATAGTAGTACATTGTAGTGCTGTGTTGAATGGAAAAAAAAATTAGTTTTTTACAAACTGATCATTCGAGCTGAAGCACTTGTATAGAAACCTACTTTATTTCACAAGATATCTTCACAATATTTCACATAAATAGATTATTATCCGAGATATCGCTACAATTTTCGAAGTAATTGTTGTGATCGGACAACTATAGCATAAAGCTCTCATTCAAAATGACCGATCAAAGACAAGATAAAGATATTTGTTTACCCTCTTCTCTCTTACCCTCGATTAAAACTAACAAAATAATTTATTAAATAAAGGCATTTATTGCTCGATATATACTATAGCCATTAGTAGCGAGTTGTAATAGGTAGGGTTATTGACTTATTTATTGCCAAATTAGTGATATGAAAGCAATAAAAAAAACATATTAAAGATACTATAAGCTCTAAGAACTGCAAATGTTTTGAAATTTGTAGCGGCACACGTAATAACGTCTTCTAAATAAATAAACTGAAATGGTTGAGCATAATATATCTCCATTCCTCGGTATTCGTGGACTTTTCAATAATTAATAAAATTTAAACCAATTCATTTTTAATATTAACGATATCACCTACAATTTATCTACTGGTCTATTTTTGTACCGTTAACTTGCTTGTGGCATCAATAAGCGCTGATTGCCCTACAACAGTCCATCGCCAACTACGGCGCTTATCTGTCGCATACGAGTATGCGCTGTATACGCTTTTCAAAAGCAATTTCGCCTTTCACATTTATCATGAAGTTCAATAAAAGCTTACACTGCATATGGAAGTGTGTATATGTGTGTCTTTGCTTTATTCTATACTTATTTACATACGCGCATAATAAATTTATCTCACATGCTTGTCACTCACTCACTCAAGTTTACGCATGACTCATTTGCCATCAAGCATTATTTGAGTTAAGTAAATGAAATCAAAAAGTCCAACTAGCAGATATGTCATTGTGTTTGTTGAATATCATTAACGGTACGCTGTAATTTATACAGTAGAATCGTAAAGATTGTAACACGTAGTGTATTTTAATTAGCAACGGAAGTCTCTAAACTAGTATGAGAACGTCACTATCTTATCTTTATCTTCATATTCACGTTCATATCATTGTTTTTTATTTTATTATATTTTGTTTGCAATTAGTAATTCTAAATTAATTGCAATATCTCTTACAATATGTGAAGTGAATAGTGAGAAGAAGTAGGTAGAATTTTTATTAAAATTTAATATTAATAAAATAATTGTCTGGCAGCAGTAATTGTAGAGATTGAAATATCTATTTAAGTACTAGAATTGGAACTCTTGTTAATTTTGAAATTATATTGTATGTAAATATTTTTCTATCAATTACAAAAGCTGGTTATTTCCTGTTTACGAATACTTCTATACTTGTGTATTCTGATAAAGTAGAAGTATAGGATTCATATGAAGTGTATTTTTATGGCATATCCTTTTCTTTCCTATAAATTAATATTCTAAAACAAAATTTCTCCAGAATGAAGAAGAAAATTTCAACATTTTATCATTATCTATAAGAGATCTATCCTCAAAACGTGCGAATCACTAACAAGCGGAGAGTAGTAAATCGAACAACCAACTGGTATAAATAGCATAAACTGGTATAAACAAATACAGATGGAATTGAAGAAGATTCAACCACTTTAGAGCGATTAACACTCACTAGCAAGCGGAGAGTGGTAAATCGAACAACCAACTGGTATAAATCGAATAAACTGGTATAATAAAATACAGATGGAATTGAAAAGGATTCAACCTCTTTAGAAAAGTTAGCACGCACTTCAGTTTTTAATACAGCGAAATATCTATGAAGCACAGCGGTAGGTGGCATAAGAAAATTTTTGACCAAGAGAGCGACGCCATAGTATTAGGCAGCAGCTACTAATATATACATATGTACATTTTTAATTTTTTTTTAAATAAATTCTAATGAATTCTTTGTTCACTGAGACTACCAATCCCTCCGAAAATGATCAATATTTTATAGAATGTTTTTAGAGGATATAAAAGTTGACATTTTCTGTCCTTGTAACGTATGATTTCTTTAATATCTGACAAATAAATTTACACAGTTGCCTCTTAATTGCACACATAATAATAAAAATAAAATCGAATCTGCAAAAAAAACACCCTATATTTGCTCGTGTGCCACGTGTCATTCATACCATGAAATCACTTGCAGATAACGTCAAAATGAATTTGTACAACTACAATCAAATTTACACATATACAAATGTGACAGTAATCAGACTTTAGTAAGCTAATGAGAATATATTCAATCGTAGTGATATCACACTAACACTACTAGTATAAATCCAAACATAAACAAGAGAGAGAATAAAAATCATTAAATTGGCATGCTAAAACGCCTTAGCACGGTCGTAAATAGTTATAAAGTCTGTGTGTGATATTAATTACGGTTAAAAAATGTTATTAAGAATTAATGTTAGTTAATATAATACTCAACCGAAAAATCACAAATTTTTATTGAAAAATTTTCTATGCATATACGTACGTAGTTAATGGTAGTTCTCGGTTTTCATTGAATATTTTTCTATATATTAGTTGATAGTAGTGCTTGTGAAGATGTATTATGAGTCAAAATATCGAGCATTTTTCTCCATATATTCAAAAATATTAACAGTTAATCATATGCGTCACATTAATACTGCTAAGTAGATTACATTTGCTTTAGTTAGGTTACTGCTGTATAATTTACTGAGAGCCAACAACTACTCAACACCCACTAGCACAACACATACATAAACATTTTTGTGTAAATAATGGTATAATCAGTTAGTGATCAGCAAATAATGTGAGCACACAAACAAAAAAAGGGAGAAAAAAAACAGTCCAACACGCGTCGCTGCTGGTTGCGTATACGACGTGTCGCCTCTAAGAGCAGCCCCAATGTTGTTGGATGTCACTTTGATTTGATTATTTCTTCTTTCTATTTACTCAATGACGCTGACCAGTTAGAAGTGTACTTTACCAATCAAATAACTGCTTAATATTGATTAAAAAGCACAAACACACATACACACACATGGACAAAGGGACAAACAGATAGCTAAGCATACGTAGCACTCGTGTGCATTTACATTTTATTGCCAATTTTTATTATCGCGCTTTGTTTACGCTGTGTGGCTGTGTATCTTTCGGAAATAAATATTCAACAATTTTTAACTGCAGCAAAAACAACAACAACAACAGCGGCAATAGCAAGAAACAGAGTAACAGAATAATAATAATCGCAACAACAATGACTGTCTACAACTGCTTTATCAATTTCTTGAAGAGTTACTGTCGCCGAGATATTTTCATTTAAAATTCGCCAAGTGTCGCTAATATTTGGCATTTATCGTTTGACCATTAAACGAGAAGGAGCTCGTCAAATCAAATATATACTCAACCACCTCAAGTGTAGAAAAGTAAACGATATACATTTATACGCACATACATAACGGTAAACGGTATTTAAGAAAGCGTTAGCAATAAGTGAGCATTACTAAACATACAAACGTCGTCAAGCACTCAACTAGTGAAGCGTATTTGCTTGTTAAACGCGCATAAAGTGTCTTAAGTTGTTGAGAAGAACGTTGTACAAATCTATATAGCACATATAAAGCGACAGATAATATATACAAGTTGTATATATATATAACTACAGTTAATATAACGAATTTGTATAAGTAAATAAAACACTTGAGGTGAAGCTGAATTAGTTCAGCATCGAATCTATTGTGTGATATTAAAAGTTACTCATAAGTGAAGTTAGAAAACAAACGTTATTAACGGTAAACGTGTGCGCCAACAAGTGCACATTTTCTAAACGTCTCGACAATTTTGTTTCTCTTGATACCAACCGCATCATATATCTTCATATGAAGCCACGAATTTGCAGCTGACAAACGTGAGTGTTCAAATTAATTTAAATTATTTGCATTTTTTTGAAATTTTGACAATTAAAATTTTTGCTTAATTTTTATTTGATTTTTAAATATTTTTTTTTTTTTTTTTTAATTTTTAAACTAATTTTTTTTTTATTTTTAAATTATTTTTTTTATTTTTATTTTTAAATTAAATCTTTTAGTAATTTTAAAAATTAAAATTTTTAATTAAATGTATTTATAATAATTTTTTTTTTGAATTCAAGTTTTTGTTTTTAGTTTTTTAAACTATTTTAAAATAAGTGTTTTATTATTTATTCATAAAATTTATAAATCAAAATTAATTTTAGGCAGACTTTCTGAGTCTCTTTTTAATTAATTATTAAATAAGAATTGTAAAAGGAGCATATTAAAGCGCTTAAGTAGGGAGTATATTAAGGACGATAAAAATTATTCTGAAACAGTAAAAAAAATTAGGTATTATTTTGAATTTGAGCCAATGCATTAATATTTATCATCTTGTGTGACTAAATATGCATATTTAATATGACTTAAATGGAAAAGGTTACAAGATTAAAGGTTACATTAAACGTTATAATTATAGTAATGTAATTATAATCATAACACCGCCAATTATTTTTGCATTTAAAAATTAATAATTTACTCAAAAAATCAATTAAAAAGCATTAAAATCGCTGGAAAATACTGCCACATATTTGAAATACTTGTGTAATAACCGTATAACTGTAATTGTTGGTTAATACAATTATATGGCATTTATTGCCTGAAGTTTAAAATAGTTGAATTTGAAGAATAAATGCTTACAAAAAATGCTTGAAGTTTGTATGGCCACAGGATGCTTTAGTGCTGCGACTTCAACAATATATTCAGAGATTGTGTCGAGAAGATGTCTCGTCAAATAAAAAAGTTTTCCATATAACAGCTAGATTTACTTCTACCAGTTTGTATGGCAATTATAAGCCAGATAATTCCGATCTGAACAATTTATTCGAACAACAATCCATTCCAAATTGTGTGAAGATATTTTTTCAAACATAAAAGTTTTCCATACAGGGACTTGAGTTTGATCAATCAGTTTGCACGGCAGCTTCTTAGGTAAAAAAAAATCGCGTACAAAATTTCCGAACTATATCTCGAAAACTGAAAATCAATTCGGTTTCTCAAAGTCTGGTTACCAGCCTTTCTGTCCAGTTAATAGAGTTGTGGGCTTAAAAGATTGTACTTAATAAACATCAACAATGTGCATGGTTAATGGGGATGTCCACTTACTTAAAAGCGTCCATTGAATAGAACTTTCGCTGTATTTTTTTTTATTAATTGTTTCTACTATCCTATCTTCTAAGTTGGTTCGAACTGGGCACAGTGTGCTAAATTTTACTAAAATCGGTTCAGTAGTTTAGGAGTCCATCGCGGACAAACAATGTGATACATAATTTTTATATACAAAGATATTATCTCTTTTGGAATGTTACAATTTGCATGAAAGAATCCTGTTCAGAGTACAAAAATCACAAGTTTTATATAAAAACAAGGACATTGAGGAATATTTTTAGCAAAACATTACTCTTCTTAGCTGATTATATTACTAAAATTTGTATACCAAAAACAAGTAGTAACTATATAAAAAATTTGAATGGCTCATGAAAACGCAAATCGACAGTCTGACAGCCTGACAGCCTGACATCTAATTTCAGAATTTATTGTTTATTTAAAGCTTCCAGAACTCACAAGTTCCTAATAGTGGCATATCCCCCCACTAATTGCATATAAATGCGCCTATATTAAGTATAGCTGAATTATATTTCACAAAGCGCACAGCTGCCAGTAATTGCAGCTCGGCTGCTTCTATAGGCCGGATATAAATCGTAACCGATCCAACTGCCGTAAGACTGCGAATAACATTATTAAATAATACCTGTACTGTAATACTAGTAACTCGCAGTCAACTGTCAGTTTAACCCAATACATATTTATAGGTTATTACTTAATTACACACTACTAAATACTCACCCCGAGTACTTAGTGAATTAAACTACATTGGTTAGGTGGCATTTCACACATTTAATGCAATTCGGTTATTGTAAGGAATGTTATTCAGCTGGTTGCTGAGCATTCCTTCACTAATCGCAACGGGCTATAACTGAATGTTTTTTAAATTAGTGTTTTAATTAAGTCTAGCTATGCGGTACCTGGCACCCAACTATATGCTTTAGAGCTGTATTGAGGTGTACTTTAGGAAATGATTCACATATTTTTATGGATGTTATGAATGGGAAATATTTCGGGATGCAGATAATTGCTGTTGTAATAAGTGAGAGGTTGAGAGGCTTGAATGAATTAATGTGCACTTGTTTGTAGTAAAAGCAGGAGTGTGAATGACTGATTATCTATTAATATTTTAGGAGAGATAGACTAGCGCTTAGTGGTTAAAAGTTATTACTATTTTCGCTAGGATATAAATTTATGCTTTTAGAACACTAACAACAATATAACCGCGAAGAAGAAAAACAAGACTTTTAATCGGTTTTAAAGGTATAAATATTTTTTTTTTTTCAATTTATATATTCGATCTTGACTTACAAATTTTGTTCCCAAACTAATTGAAAAAAAAAATTCAAAAACTATTTCACTTAACATGGAGAATATTTACATATGTATTTTAATGCTAAAATATATAAAATATGCGAGTGAATATTTATTAAACCCCTTTGAGAATATTATAATTTTATTCAGCTCCACAAAAATCAGTATCAAAACATTTAACAAGCTCAAAAATAATTTATGCCAAATATGAAATTAAAAATATGTATAAATAGACATATTTTATTATATAAAATTTTATGCTAATTTTTGATTTAAATTTTTTATATTCTTTTTTTGTAAAAAATATTATATCATAGTACATGCAATAGCGCCTTAATGCATTTTAGTCATGAAATTACGTTTTACTGCTCAAAATTCAAAAACATATAACTACACCTGTGTAATAACAATTAATCAGTCAAGTTCACACAAAGCACAGGGCCAACTACAAAATAATAAAAACAACAAAAATATGAAACTCATTGTTCAAGTTGATTATCAGACGGAAATTTTGTCGTAATAAAATCGATTATAAAATAGTAAAGGCCAAAAGAGAATATCTTTGAAGCAAATTACTCTGCAATTTATGTTGCAGTCGAACAAGAATTGTCTGCAACTAGTAAATTATTTTCCTGTTGCATTAATATTTATTGCTGTCTCGCTGACCAATAAAGTAATAAAAATAATTCAGAAAAAAGTGCCGTTGTCAGCTAGATTTATACGAATCACGACTGAATCTCAATAAATCGCGACCGCATTCAAGTGGTAGGGTGTGTATGTTTTAGTTTGGATTTCGCGCACTTTGCTCGATTAGATTTGACGGATAGATGAACGATTACGTGCGCGCTGGTGTTAACGGTTAACGGTGGGTTATCAAGTGGTAGCTTATCAAAATGAAAAGGGGCAATTACAAGCAGATATGGTGAACACGCACACACTCATATGTAAATACAGATATATGTACATATGTATATCAGCTCATTCATATAAATGATTATATATTGTTAGTATATATGATACTTTTTTGTACATCTGCAAGCACCAATTGTTTATAAATACTCGTATTGCAAAGATTAAAGTGAGTGTCTACGTAGTAATATTTTTTTTGTATTCCATATGTATTGTCTGTATGTTGAGAGAGTTGTAATTGTATGTGTGTGCACCTGTTATGGAAAAATCCTTGAGCTGTGGAGTTTTACCACAGACTAAAGATTAGAATCACTTTAGGTTTAATAATTGTTGTTGTTGGAATTTAGCTGTTGGGAGATACTGTGGATTTTCAGTGGTGATATAGTTAATTGACTCATTTGTCGGAGTATACATTTGCAAGTAGCGAATGGGCAGGATTCTAAAATATTAACAATGTTGACTATTTCTGAGACAGAATAACGTTTGAAAACGATTTATATCTTTAAAAGAATTTAAAAATATTTGCTTCTATTTAATATAATATTAAATATATTTATATTTTATATAATATGAAAATCAAATATATTAGTGTCTCTAAAAAATTATTATAAACATGAAACAAGCAAGAATATGAAAATATAAAATTTTTTTTATAAAAAATGAATTAAAATGTTTAGCAATTTCTAGTTAAAAATGCATTATACTAATTAACTTAAATTATTTCAAGTAAAAAATTCAAATTATCTCACACAAAATTAAAGAAAAAAATTAATTTTATTAAAAAAATTAAAAAATATATCTTTATAAAGATTATAATGTTTAAAAAGTTAAAATATGTTTATAGGTTATAATGTTTAAAAAATTATAAAAAAAATATTTCTGAAATTTTATAAAAAAAAAAATAAATTTGGTTTTTTAATATAAATATATTATAACAAAAAAAAAAACACATAAAGTCTTATAAAAAAACCTCTAAAAAAAAAAAAAAAAAAAAATTAATTTATTTTATAGAACCATTTATCCCTAAAACCAATATAAAAATTAAAATAAGTTTAAACTCATTTTATAGAAATAGTTAAGCTTTAAAAACCATATATATAATATAAAGAAAAATGGTTAAAATATGTAAACATTAAAACAAAATAAAATATAAAAATTATTAATTTTTTTTATAAAAACTCATATGCATACATTAAAAATTCTTTTCTTCTGAAATCACCATTTATTGCTAAAGTTTTTATAAAACTATGTAATCATTAAAAACTGTACAAAATTAAAAAAAAGTTTAATTATTTTATAGAAATATTTAAGCATTAAAAACCACATATGTAAGTATTAAAAAAAACTATAAAAATATTTAATCATTAAAAAAAAAAAAAAAAATATCACATTTTTTATAAAAATTTTTTAATAAAAATTCATAGTCATTAAAAATCTTTTTTTTCTGAAATCACCATTTATAACTAACAAACAAACAACTAATTTGAAGTTTTCCTCAGCAACATGCCACTTCACTTAAGTGGTCTAGTTTCAATGGTCTCTTTCAACATAATATTAAAAATCAAAATTTCAAGCAGTTGCGCATTTCTTCAGACTTACTTATCTCTATCTCTTCTAAGATTATGACTATAATAATAACTGTTTATAAATATACATCATTTTTGCTTTCGAATCTTCGCGAAAAAACACAAGCTCATGCCGGAAGAGTGTATAAATATGATTTACTTAAAGCAATCATAATAAAAGATATACAAACAACAATAATAAAAAAAATCCCATTACAAAAAAATTACGTTATAATGCACTGTTAATTCACTGTATGTCACTAGTCATAACACCATAAACCTTTTTGACTATATAAAAGCAGATGGCAATTGTCATACTTACAAAATATGTTTACTTTAATTGCATTATAAGAAATCACTAACTGCATGTATATATATATATGATATATATATATATATTTGTAGAAACAATTAAATGCATGCAAATATTATTTTTTTCTTGTCTATTTATTTTTAATTTTTTTTTTTTTTTTTTTTTTTTCGAGAGAGCTCTTAGCTTATACTTATTAACTCCTTGGGATGCACACGGGCTATAACTCATATATCTACTTGTATATATTTATTTTTCTACAGTTGTAATTTTTTATCCGCTATTTACTAAATGCTAAGCTAAGTGCCTACAGTAATTAAAAGTAATAGACAAGGTGCTTTAAGCTGACGAACGGTTGAATGAAATAAAATCATTTAAAAATGTATTCTGACAACAGAGAAAGCCATCAGGTCGGCGATGAGAGTGCTTTATATACTAAAATGCAGTTTATATAGCAATTAATTACTGAAATTTTTAAGTGCTAAATATATTCGCTTGCAAATAAAGATATGACTATCATAAGATATATGTTTATAAATATATTTATCGCATTTATTTTTGTTCCATTGAAAAATTTAGCACTCGAGAGCTTGCACCATCATATAATGCAACTAAAGAGTAATGTATTTGAGAAATTTTATACTCCATAAATTCGTGGCGGCCAAGCCATCAAAAAATATATTTTTTATAGCCTTTTCTAATATTTTGAAATATTTCACCTCACTTTATCTTCTTCAATAATTTCTAAATGCTCATATTCCAAAACCGTCTCACCTTTCAATGAACCAACTTCTTTGAATGGATAGTTATATTTTTCTTGAATACATACTTTAGGAGATTATATCTATGTGCAATTGAAAACATTCTTACCCATGATTGTCAATATGAAAATGCATATGCTTGCATATAATTACTGTCATAAATATTCCCAACGCGTTTCATTCACACACAATTAATTGCATTACGTATACGCCACCACCGCCGGCACCGCCAAAGCCAAGCACATGCGAAATGCAAGTTTATAATAACAATGGCGAAAATTACAGCGTGTAGGTAAACGCATCATGAAATTACGTGAAAACTAAAGAATTTAATACTTCAAAGCAAGGTTGTTAGGGTGATCCGGCGTCGCTAGGTTATTGTAGCTTTGTTATCACAAAAAATTAATACAAATAATAGATAAAAAATAATATATAAAAAATTTATGCTTAACTGATTTTTAAATGTTATTAAGCGAATTAAATGTATTATTGAGTATTAAAAATAATATTTTTTTTATTATACGCTGTAAATGCTCGTCGCGCTCTAATGTGTGCTTGGCCTTAGGTTTCGCTTTTAAATGGGTCTCTTAAGACCACAGGTAGAGAATTTTTTAGACTGTTAACACAAATTAATTATTCTAAAGACTAAAAATTAATAAAATATCACATTTAAAAAAGTTAAAAAAATATTTTTTTTGAAAAAGAAAATAAGAAAAAACGAAAAATTCTCTATCCTTCACAGTCAATTCAATCATATTGCGCAGCATTTAACATCCACAGCAAACTCAAATTTCATCCCAATCAATTTTTCCAACTTTTTTACCCTTAACCCATATAGAAATAAAAATATTTTCGCAAACAAAATTTTATATGACGGCAAAATGTCAAAGAAAATTGCCGAAAAATTAATTACTCTATCAGCGCGGCAATCGGTGACAATAAGATTTGTTTAATTTCGTCAATTCTTATTTCTTTATAAGCAACTCACATTCTTCACTGTTATCTAAGGCGCCATAAAGTTGTCTTATAATTAAAACTAGCAATTTATAGTCACAAATTTGCACTCACTTACACACGTGCGCCTGAATATACAATTTTATCTAACGATAAATTTCTGAATATTTAAATTTTTTTCTCCGCTATCTAGCTGATTAATTTAAAATAACTTTAATAAACAATAGCAACACCAAAATATTTATTCCCCATAACACATACGAGCAATAATTGTCTGCTCTATCTAATAGCATGCATCTACTTAGTTGTTGTTTTCCTCTCCCGACGCTTGCTATAGTATCACATGTGACTTCGATGATTGTCTAACGGTAATTAGAAGAGTGTGTGGTTTACCGGCGTTGGAACGCATAACCACAGGTATTTGCCCGTACATTTCTAATTAACGCTGGCAAGTACCAGGAACGCGATGCAAAATTGCGAAACCACCTGCGAACTTTGTGTGTAAAGAGAGAACACGTGACGTTTCGCAACGAAATCGTGCCGCGTAAAAAAAGTTATAATTTCTTACAAATTTATAATTTTAATGTTACAGTTTTTTACAATTAATATGTGATTGATTGAAAGTCGATATCAGTAATAGTAAACGATTATTTATAAACTTGATAAAGTAAGCTTGAGAAAATCAATGTAAAGACAGGAAAATAAAAGTATAATACAACAAAAAATGTAAAGCGAAAACTTTTCAAACACCCGTTTCAGCATTTGCTTCACAAGCTGCCAACATTTGCATTTCGCTTTGTTACTCCATACTTTTTTGTGCTCAAACGCGCTGACTAATCTGTGCGGCGAGTGCCGGTAGAACTGACAATAGCCGATTGACAGCACTCGTGGGCAGACTAATTGCAGCACAGCCTTTTGTAATGCAATTTTTTACTGCACTTCATTATTATTAATATATGAGAATGCAAATGAAAGCACATATGATGATTTACGTGCACAAGCGCAGATACAGTGGAGTTGCAAATATTAGTACGATTCATAAAATAGTGAAATATTTTTTAAATTATTTTTTTTTTCACAATTCATTGAATTTTTCGATAAAATTTAGAGAATTTGTTTAATATAACTTTCAAAAAATAATCAATTTTCGCTATAGAATGGGCAATATTTGATTTTTATTAATAAAAGATAATTTACAAAAAAATAAAAATTTTTTTCATTATATGGAATTAACTTGCATTGAGGATTTTTTACAAAACTTACATATATTTTTGTGAAATATGGAAAACTCTTCTATTATTTTTGTAAAAAAAAATGTTGATAAATTTAATTTTACTTTACATGGAATTACAAATTCTCCAATAATTTGAGACAATAACATCATTTCCTTACATCCTGCCTTAGGGTGTGCTTATTATTATTATTTTTTTTTTTTTGTAAGCTAGTGTAATTATCTTAATTTTTCTTTTTGCACCAAGAACCTGAAAACTGACGGCATTATGTAATATTCACTATATTCATTTGCCTGTTATGCACTTCTATGCCCACCACTGTAAATGCGGTCACGTGTCAACAATGTTTCGAAGAGTTATTTTAATTAACAATCGAGGTAGTGTCTAATGGTTTGTGCTTATGTAAAGCTAATTTACTTAGTTTAACAAAAATTATGTAATACACCAGTCTTACATTGTCTAGCGCAAAAGTTTAGTATAAATTTGCAGCTTGAAACAATATAATCTGAGCCAAATATAAAGCAGTGCCACGCTTTTAATTTTCATAAAGCATTAAGCAAATCAAATGTTAGTTTATTTTTAACTTGTTTATTTCAATTTCAGCTCTCCTGTGGTATTTTGCATGTTATCCCCTTTTATATTGCCGTGCAATTTTTCTCGCTTTTTTTAGCATAATAAACAGATCATTTTCTGACGCTTTATTGTCATGCCGTCGTTTAAGCAAATACAATAATAATAAACATACATGATTATAAGAAGAAGCGCATATCATGAAATGGTGAAATAAGATTCACTGGAGTGACTCATCGTGCGATCTAATATTTACTTTTTTTGTTCTTGAGTTTTAACTAAGTTTGGTGTATATTAATAGTATAAATGTATGCTAATTTGTGTGAGGTTTACTTGGTTATGTGTATGTTACTGATACTGCAAGTGAAATTACAAATTTTCAAGAGTTTTCTTTTTACAAATAAAATTAAAAAAAATAGAAAAATAACATAATAACATAAAAAAATAAAATTTTAAACAATAAAAATTGAATTGTTTTAAATTTTTTTTTTCAAATGATTTATGCCAGAAAACAATTTAATGGGGGGCTACCTGTAAATACTCAAATTTCGTTTAATTTACATTAATTTTTTTTTATGAATGAGTTATATATTGGGTGGTCGAAAAAGTCTTTTCGTATTTCTAATAAAACTTCAACATATTTTTTTATTTATAGTAATAAATATATTTGTGAAACAAGTTTATTATTTTGCGGCTTGGTAAGAGAAACATAATTTTTTAAATGTTTATATTTTCTGCACACACTAATTTGCAAAATATATATTTTAAATAAACTTTCATGTATGTTGTTTTAAAAAATTTTGTAAATTAATGTTATATATATAAAAAAATAGAATACTATATTTATTAAAATAATAAAACAAAATATTTAAAAAAAATTAATATTTTGATAAAAAATAACTAAAAAGTACAAAAACAAAATAAATATTAAATATTGTTATTAAATAAAAATTATAAGTTCAAAAAAATATATGTGCATTTTATAAAAATGTTGATTTTTTTCAAAATTTTGATTTTGATTTGTTTCAAAAAGTCATATTTTTATGAGAAACTGTTATAAAAGGATTAAAATAATAAAAAAATAATAATTTAATACTTTAAAACACTTTCTGAGTTTCTTGAAAACAATAACTTTTTGAAAAAAAAAATTAATTTTCTAAAATATATATTTATATTTTAGAAAAGAAATAGCAATATTTTGTCGAATAATTCGCCTAAAAATAATAAAAAAAATATACATATATTATGATAAAATTGTTACAGGAAATCAATATGCTGAAAAAACTATTATACAAAACAAAAAAAAACATAAAAAATAAAAAAATTAAAAAAAAAAAATAAAATTTAAAACTAATAGTATATAAAAATAAAAATAAAAAAATTGTAATTTCAAGCACAAATACTATTTATAAAATATACATATATCTTATGATTTTAAAGATTTTATATGCTAATTTTCCATCAAATATTCATTGCCTGAGAACAAGAAAACTTTATTATCGCAAATAAATGCCAAATAAGTTGAGAATTTTTGGTAATTAAAAATGAAAATCAAAATATTAAATATGTACCGTTTTATATATATCTATTTTAGCATATTTATAACATAAAAAATACAATATTTATAACAAAAAAAAACTATACAAAAATTATATGAAAAAATAAAATTACAGAGCAGCTTGGTGATTAGCTACCAGCAACAGACCCAAATTTATTTTATTGTTTACACAGTCACATTACACATTTATGAATTTAATATTTAGGTACATATGACAGCAAAAAGCCGCCAGATATTTATTCATATTTTTTATTATTTATTGTTTTACAATTAATTGCCCGTGCGGCAGATGTGACGATAGATAAGTAATAATTTTATTAATTGAACACGAAGCATAAAACATATAAGCACACGCACAAATGTATAAATATATATATTTACATAGATATATGTAGCTATATACTTACCATCGCCAACAACAAAGTTTAATGCTAATACGCATTTTACAGTAGCCGTAGCCTAAGCTAAGAAAAGCAAAACGCAGCAAGCAAAAGCGACAACAAACAATAAACAAAAGTGTATTCAAGCGAGAGTTAAACACAACATAGAACAATGTAACAACAATAGCAAAAAGCCAACATATTGTTAGCAACTAATTGCTGTAAAAAGTCAATAACAAACCAAAACAACAAGAGGCGCACAGAAAGAAAACATTATTACACGCTACAGTCAACGGAACCGCGCGTTATTCGATAAAAAGAAATACGACAATAAATCAATAATTATGAATATGATGAAAATGCAGGAACTGAAACGACGCGATGTGTGTGGTGTGTGTGTGAGAAAAAAACGCAAATTGAATAAATGAACTTGAACTTCAGCACTCGCTTGAGCTGACGATTATAAGCGCTTTGATGCCTGTCAGTGCATGTGTGTGTATGTACATGTGAGCGTGTGACTTTTTGTGCTAAATAATTTGTTCGCTTGCATGTGTGTGTATGTGTGGGTGTGCGTGTATAGGATGCGCCAGTGCCCGCCATTCACAAGTCATCGAGTTTGCGCTCGAGTGCATTTGCGAGTGACAAACGACAACCAAACAAAACATATCAAGCGCTTGCAATTGTTCAAATGTTTGAGTATCTATTTTTGTATTGAAATTATTTTTCATTCAAGTTTTTGGCAATATAATTTGAAAATATTATTTATGAAAAGGGTCAGTATAAACATTTACGGTACACAATATTGATTATCGTTACCGTTATTGTGATCATATTAGGAAGTGGGGCGGAAAGGTAATGTTAACAAGTAGATTGGAGGAAATTTGTTTTTTTTAATTTTTTATATTTTTTTACTAGCAAAAAATGTTGAGCCTATATTTTATTTATTATATATGTATATGTATATATTTTTTTTATAAGAAACAAATTTATATTAATATTTTAATTATTTATTTTTAATTTATTATTTATTTATTTTTTTGCTTCTATTTTTATATTATGTATATTTACCATTATTTTTTTTTTTAGTTTTAAAATTATGATAAAAAATTATATTAAGCTGTTAGTCATTTATATTAATTTTTTTTAATTCCTGAGAAAAGACATTATTTTCAAAAATTTTAATTTAGCATTACTTTGACGAATAATTAGCATAGAAATATTAAAGTAACAAAAAAATATATATAAGTATTTTATAAAAAATTTTTTTTCTGAGGAAATTCATATTCTGAAAAAAAAAAATATTAAACGAATTAAAAAAAAAAATAATAAAATATTATTATATGTATATATATTTTTATTTTATATTACGTTTTCAGTTATATATTATTTGTATTCTCTTAATTTTTTTTTTAATTTTAATAAAAAAAAAATTATTATATTAAGCTTTTAGTTATTTATATTAATTTTTTATATTTTCTTAATTTTTTACTAACACAAACTAATTAATAATAAGCTTTTTTGGTTATTTATTATTTTTTTATTTATTTTTAATTATTTTTTTTTTTTTTTTGCAAACACAAATAACGTATGTCTAAAAGCAATGTATTATTTATTTTAATTTTATTTATTTATTTATTTTATTTTTTTGCTCAAACATTTACTAAAAATTATTACATAAGGCTAGGGTTATTTATTATTTTTATAAATTTTTACTAAAAATATATATATTATGTTTATTTAATTTCATTTATTTTTCCACACCACAAAAAAGTTGCTCTACCCAGCTGCTGTAATTTGCAATTTGTCAACAGTCAAAGCAATTGTATTTTATGTAACTATATTTAGCATGATAACCACATCTCGAAACAGCAATATAATAGATACTCTCCTTGTACATTAAAACTAATTCCAGTGGCTTTAAAAATATCACATTTACATTTTAGATCATTTGGTTTTAGTTATAAGTATATTCTAGTACTTAGAGCGAATTAGCTGCATTGTGTAAAATTTAATTGCAAAATCATAATGATTAACAAAAGACCTTAAGCTCAGCTAATCAATTACATGCACGCATAGTTTTTCACACAAAAAAACATAACAAAAAAGTTTTATAAAATAATATTTCCACCGCACAACCACTATATACATTTATATTAACCTATTCTGCGATTTCCAAGTTCAATTAATGTGTTTAATGAGTTGAAATTAAATGAGTTTAATTATGGCTTTTAATTCAACCTAGTATATGATTAGTGTTTTGTGACTTTTAGCTAATCTGTAACAAAAATAATCGCAAAAAAATATATAATAATAATAAAATAAAAAATAATTACAAGGAAAACTAAGCATGAATAAGCAAAAAATATTTACAGCCTATTGTTTAATAAAATATGATTAAAATAAAGTTATATTATTTTTATAATTTATAGGGCAATTATTTTATTAAATAAATTGGTGTGCTAAGAAAACAGCAAATAAAAAGTAGCTGTGATAATGAAAGTAATTAAATCATACCGTATTTTTGTATTAATAAAGGGACTATTACTTTAGTATGAATTCCCACTGACTACTGATTGACATACAGTTAAGCCAAAGTGATTACTGTCAAATGATTTTCAAAATTAAAGAAAAAATATTTTTTTGTTTAGAATATTTTTAAAATTCGTCGAACACTGTTGCAACCTATTTTCTATCCCAGAATTCGGGTCACAATGCTTTTCAGCTAATTTGTTAATTAACTTACAAGTGTCTTCGACTCGCCTCTTCTCCACTCGCTAAATAAAGCAACAACAAGGTTCTCGAGTATAATTAGATACAATAAAGTATGTGGATAACTCCTTACAGTGACAAGAGTTCCATCTATTTCACTTCATTTCACTTTATCAGAAGATTTAAATTATGCTAGTTGCATATTCGATTCACCGCACATCCAAAATATTTTTTTTCCATTTGAAAATACTTAAAAAGCCATGAAGACTTTTCTGCTTGCTAAGTTTGAGCGCTTCTTGCTCGGCAGAAAAATTTTTGTGTGAAAGCAACAACAAAGTTATTGAGTTCAATTCAATTCAAAAAAGTATGAGAATACTTCTTGAAGAGACAAAACATCTTTCTATTTCACGTCATTTTATTTTTTTTAGGCTATTCGGTTTAGCCTAGTTGGTTGCTCGATTCACCACTGGTTGTCGATTGACCACTCAACAAATTTAACAAATTTCTAATGTTCTTAACAAGCCTTAGGAAAAGTTCGTTTCGATTTTTTTAGATTTAGAATTTATCGATAAAGCTTTTCCTTAGTAGAGGCTAAAGACATTTGTATTGCTTTTTATTCTAATCGATTCGCGAAAGTGTCATTATTATTTCAACCAATAGTAAAATTTTATTAAAACTGAGTTTTGAAACTTTAGAAAAATTCGTTGATTACTAATAGAGTTGAATTTGACAAGCAAAATATATCTGCATAAAAAATATATTTATAAGCAAATCAAATTAAAATAATTTTAATATTTCGCAAATCAAACATTATTATTTTATTTCTTTTTTGTAGACTTGATTTACAACAATTTATTTTAAATTTATAATATTTTTGTTATTTATTACTATTTAAAGTTAATTACATATTTTTAATTTTTAGAAAAAAACAACATTCAATCCAATATTCCCAAAAAATAATTAAATATTATCTTCTAATTTTCCCTTTGCAGCTTTAATTTATACATAAATAAAACCGCACTAGCAATTGATAATAACAATAATAAAGAGAGAACGCAGCAGTGAGTGGAAAGAGAGAAAGACTATATAATAAGGAGAAGTTATTCAAGGCTTGTGATTTATTTTGAGCTGACAAAATGACAGGTTTCAGCAACGGAGGTTTCGAAAACGACGAACCAGTGAAGGTGAGTGTTTAGCAACTTATTTATGCTACTCTTAGTATGTATGCGTACATATGTAATGCGCACAAATGTTGCATTACTATTTTTATACAAAAATCGAATAAAATTGAGAATTGAAGTGAAAAAGCATAACAACAACATTTCGTGAGTTGCTAAAAATCTGATATAAAAAAAAAAATCAGCGTCGAATGCACTTATCGAACATGACTAGCTATTTATAGACCAAATGGCCGTTAATGGTATGCGCAATTATGTGCATTTGTCAGGATTTTCAATTACTTTTCAATCAAAAGCATACTATTATTTACTTATATTTGTGCGTCTGTATTTGCGTGTGTTTATTTGGCTTGAGAAAATTCTCCAATAAATTGATATGTTCAAAAAGCGTCTAGTCACAAACTTAGTGACTGAGCAGGCTGCTTAATAAGTACATATGTAAGTATGTATGTTTGCGCATACATTAATAGTTTATTGCGAACGGGCAATGGTGTAGCAAAATAGTAACCAAATAAATCTAATTAAAATTTTATAAATACAAAACAAGTGAATGCAACACTTCCTTGTTGTTGTCATTTACACACAGTACACACAGACAAATGTATATGCTATGTATGATGTACGTTATCTTGAATAGCATTTTTATTATTTTTTTATATGTACATATATCAATGAGCGCAAGTGATTCTCACAAGTTTGACTTGAACAGAATTCCCACATAAATTAAGGCAATTTGTAGGCTACATATGTATATAATTATGCAAAAATATTGTTAATATATATTTCGAATAAAAATGTATTTATTTGAATTAATAAATTATTTATAATTAAATAAATGATCTATAATTTTTAAATATGTTAACGCAATTTTTCCCTGATTTTTTAAAAATAGCGAACAAAGCTGAAATCCGAAATAATTAATTTTTAAATATTAATTTCTGAATTTTAAAAAATTTTATATATAAATTCATGCATTCAATTATTTGTAGTTGAATTTAATCTAAATATTAAAAAATGCTCGATATTTTGGAATTTTTTTTTTAATTTTTTTTTTTTAAATTCAATGCTTACCAGCTATTTTCGTATTTGGTTTAAGTCTCAGCTTTAAAATACAAATTTATTACATCCGAAAATCATTTTCGAAATACCAAAAGGTGGAATGAGCTATTTTATTTTCTCTAAAAATTACCTCTAATATTTGTGCCGCCTAAACTTAAATTTAGCACATTAAAAAAATATTTAACATTAACAAAAAAAATTCTGATTTGATAGCAATTAATAAATTATAATTATTACAATTGTAATTATAACTGAATTATAAGTAAAAAAACCAAAATAAAATTATTAGCCAAAAAATATATTTTTTAACAATTATTTCTAACTTAATAATCTGAAAAAAAAACTTATATATTGAATAATAAAAATAAAAAAAATTACAAACATTTTTATTAAAAAAAAGTAAAAGAAAACGTTGTATAATAAAAACTAAAAAAACAAATCATAAAAAAATTTTATAAAAAAAGTTTTAAAAAATAACCTTTATAAAAAAAAAATTAAAAAAAAACATATAAAACGCTTGAACAAAACGGTTTTGAAAAAAAAGTTTATAGAAAAAACGGAAAGTAAAACAAAAATTAATACAAGTAATGAACACCTTTAAAAACGCACATAAAACAAAAACGCCTTCATACTTATAAATACAAAAGAAAGCTAAAAGCGTCATTAACAAAAGTCTATTAAAATATTTATTGATTAAAAAGCATAAAAAATATACAAAATACAATAAAAACATAACAAAAATAGGATTTTAATGTTTATGTCCGGCACGCCATACAATACTTTGTGTGGCAGACACGTGGCACGTCAAAATAATAATGAAAGCAGAAAGCATATTAAGCAATTTTACTGCATGCAATTACATACATATGTATGTATAAAAATATTTATGCACACATATACATATAAGGCGGTAAAAAATATTTCGGCAGTTATTTTTATACATTTTTAATTCAACAATTTTCGACATTTCACTTGACATTGCGGCGCTTTTGTACTCTTAAGCAGCTTCCTCTTTTGCTAGCCTCTTTTTAATAATAATTTTTTTTTGTTGTTTCAATTATTTCAATGTCTGATTAATTTGTGAAGAACGCATTTAAATTGAAGCCAATTGAATTTTTGTGGAGTAATCATGGCCAGCGTGTGTGTGTGTGTGACACAAAGCCACGAATAAGAACAATATGTTTACATACAATATAATAAGTACTTATGATTATAAGTGTGTTAGTAGTATTATGACAGCTGTGTGACACGTACTTTTTAATGCAGTTTTTTATAATTTTTTTTTTTTTGTTGTTTTTTTCATATTTTTTATATTTTTTTTATTATTTTTTAATATTTTTTTTTATTTTAATTTTTTTTTTTCATTTCTTTGAAGACATTTGATCGATTTGTGACACGATCGCCAAGCATAAAAATAATAAAATGCCAAATTACGCCGCAAATATGTCCGGCACACGCGATTAACTGATTTTCCTTTGCATGCTATTGTGTGCATAAATGTTTTCGCAATTTAAGACACTTGTCTATAAAGTCTACATATTTATCGTAGTTAGCGCCGCATCGGTTGCGTGAAGGCGTTCAAAGTTTGTTAACAGCACGTAGCTCAGGCTTTTTTGTGTGCGAAATTAATTTACATATTCATATTTCTATACGATTTTTCTGTATTATGTAATTTATGTAACATCCAGCTATTAAGACACTTGAACTATCAGCGGCTAACATCAGTAGTCTACAAACTGACAGCTGCATTTGTCTAGAAACAACATTTATTTATAGTGAAAAGCAAGATTACTTTGTAATTATGCACTCACTATTATTGCAATGTATTAATTACACTTCATTTGTCTAGAAATAATAATATCTCAATTGCGCATAACTGATTTTTACACACTCAAAAACACGAGTCATCGATTGCCCATCGAAAAGCATAAGTGCAAACAGCTTGCGCTGCGCTGGAATTTCAGCAACATTTCGTGGAAATGAACGCTGTAGAGACTTCAAGTGGTGATATACGCATATATATTTATATAGTTATAAGCACGTTTCTGGTGTGAGTATTTTTTTTAGTGCAATTTGTAATCAGAACCTCGAACTCATTGTACATAAATTTTCAACCAACCATGAATTGGGTAGTCGAAAAAATCTTTTCGTATTTTGTCAATAGATGTCGTAGGAGTAGCCAGTAGTCAAAAGAATGGGTAAACTATCCTAAAACTGACTAGTATGAGCAGTGAGCTCAGCTAGACACCAATACTATTTGTTCCAAATATGTACAGTACTGTATTTTTAGCTCGATTAAGGTCTGTAACCAGTTCAAGAGTGAGATATAAGGAAACAAGTTAAGGTGAATTGTGAACCAAAATCACACGCTTTTGTGTGAAAAAGTATGAAAGAGCAATAGATGCATTAAAACTCACAATAGCTTAATATAAACCCGTTCCACAACTGGTTTAAATCTAGTGCTTTTCATACTAGTTCATTTACTTTATTAATTACTAATTATAAAATATTAGTTAAGTAACTAGTTAGCTTTTTTTACCCAGTTTCTTGTTTCTCATTATGGCGATAATTGGGATTTTATATGGTCCATTTTGTGCTAGTTCTGTACTAGTTATAAAATATTAGTTATTGGACTAGTTAACCTTTTTTACCTAGCTTAATATTTCTGATTATGGTGATTATTAGGATATTATTGGTCTATAAACGCTCACTAAAGAAGAATGAAAGATTTTTCACTAGTTCGATTTGAGTAGAAAATTAAAGCTTAAAGATTTTTTTTACATAAATGCAATAATGACCAGCAATAACCTAGTCTTCCTCTTATCTGACATTTCATTGTGGATTGATTATTTGAAGTCTTTATACATAAGTTCATATTCCTTTTCCAACAGAGCACATGCACACAAACACTTGTTTGCATAAAAACTTCAACCACTTGTCATATTAACTTTCATTACAACGCATGAGGAAGTCAGTTTACAATTCTTGATATGTTGCACTGTTTATTGATGCATATACACATATGTGCTTCTTATGCTTCTGTTTCACTCAACATTATTGCATATGAAAACCTTGTAAAAATGTTTAATTGACAACGCTGATTTACATGGCAGCAGTTGTCATAATTTATGAGCGCCAACTTTAATTGCAAACAGCATATGATAATTGTAAGGGGAGGTAGAGAGTGGGGTTGCAACACAAGTTGAACGAAGTTTTTTTAATAATAAAAGCTAAAAAATAAGACTTCTAGCACTTTCAGCCATGCTTATTTGTTAAACTAGGCTGTGTTAAGCCTGATGAAGATAGCCGTTCTGTCCGAATTAGTCTCTCAGTTTTTAAGATATGGATCTGACATTTTGCATACACTTTTTTCACTACAAGCAGCTGCTCATTTGTTGGAACCGCCGATATCGGACCACTATAACACACAGCTGCCATATAAACTAACCGATCGAAATTAAGTTCTTGTATGAAAAACTTTTTTATTTTGCAAGATAACTTTATGAAAATTTGCATGAATTATTTTCCAAAATTCTAACACTATTTCTGAAAATATTGTTCGAATCGGATTACCCAAAGATATAGCTGTCATACAAACTGACCAATCAAAATCAACTTATTTTGTAAACTTTTGTGACTAATTATAGGAAATAAGTACATACAGTGAAAAAAACATTTTGCAACATAACATATATATTCTATCAATAATAAAAAATTTTTATGATTTGGTTGATATAAGAACAGTTGATTTTAAGTGCTCGTGTCAACCACCTTTCATTGCTCTTTGGACTATAAAAGTTTAATAAAAGCAATAAAAACTTGAGCTTAACCTCAATTTGAGCGCTTATCTGTTTAAAGTCGAAATTGTAACGGTAATCAATAATGAACAATACCTATTGAAAATATTGATTTTGCATTCTGGGTTAATACAATACTTAAATTAGCTGAGTCAGTATAAAATTCTATAACAAAATGACCAACCAAGCAGAAAGCGATAGCTTTTTTTACACACAAATCAAAGAATCTATACAAATTAACATGCTTTTATAAGCTGACTTACATGTTTGACATAAAAACAAAAAAATTCAAGCAAGAGCATAAACGAATCGCACGAAAAAGCGCCCAGGGCGATCGCAAGAGTAGCAAACAAATGGACAGATTACGCCTATACATATGTACATATGTATATACATAAAATCATACATACTAAAAATCAATAACTGAGTGACTGCGAATGCATAATTCTTTTATATAAGTCGCATGGGCGCTGCTGGCGATAAGCAATATTTCTACTTTCTCAAGTGTAAAAAGCACACAACAGCAACAGTAACAAGCGCAAACCTTACTCAAGCCGCACTCAACAAGCACGTGACGCTTTAAAGCAAGATCTGCACAGAACGCAATCAAATAAAAGCAAAATTTCTTGAAACAAAAAACAAACAAAACAACAAAAATATAAATTGCAAAAAGCCATCGCCTGACTCAAAGGCACCTTAATGCAAACAAATATATACACCAATGGCAGAAATACATAAATAAATGACTCAAGATTAATTTAAATGACAACGCCTGTGGCTTACATGCAAAGAAGAAATGCTAAAGCAAGGCAAGGCAAGCAGAAAGCAAGACTATGCGTAAAAAGAGCAAGTGTCGAATCCATAGCAAACACAGATCAGGCGGCAATACTCAGTAAAAATAAGCACTTTCCCGCATACAAACAGACATACAATGTATACAGGCATTGTACTGGTAAAAAATGCTATAGGCTGCGTCATAAATTGAACAGAATTGTGGTCAGCGCAAGAACTGCACTCTCTAGCGTGTAGAGCAGGATTAGCAGCTCGCAAGTGGTGTACAAAATGTATTCACTGCGCATGCGCATGTAACCAACACACAATGCCTTACGCGTACACATACAACACAGCGTTATCACATATGCATTCATTAGAGATTCTTCGCTTTTGTTCGCCTGTGGCACACCCATTTGTATGCCAAATGACACTTTTTCTTTTTCACTTCTGACTTTGTGTCCACTTCATATATACTTCTGTGCGTTTCTGTGTGTGTGTTGATCTGATCGGTGCGCGGCCAGTAGCGTCAAGTACTTGGCGGTATAAACCAAACCAGTCCAGTCTAAGCCAAATGGTTTTTCTTGCTTAATTTTTTGTTTTTTCATTATTTTATTTATTTTAACCGCTTGCTTGCCAGTGACGCTGTTCGGGGACTCAACTTCAATTAAAAATTGAAAAATATATAGCCGTTCAATTCTAGTAGCGCACAAATGGTATATATTATGGTACACACATATGTATGCACATGTATGTGTCGCCACATTTTTTTTTTAATAGGTTAGATAAATAGAAGTAGAAATTGATATGGTAAAAGAAAATCTGTAGAAGTGGAAAATAACTGAAGTGCGAGCCGCTTCTAAATTAAATGAAAATGCAATTTTGAAGTAAGGTGGTGTACGATTTTATTGTTTCTGCTAAAAAATATTTACATATTTATATAAGTAATATCAAAATCTTATGAATATTCCCTTTCTTTCCCTTCCTTCCATTTTTTATTGCCTTTTCTAATATCAAAATTTTTTTTTCATCATTCAACATAATAATTACGCGACAAATTAAAATTCAGTAAGTAATATATTATAACTTAGCAATCTCCTCTAACTTTCGAATTTTAATCCTAACTTTCATATCATTTCGCCCACAAATGTAGGCTATGATTTCACTTAGTATTATAATTAAGTTAAATAAAATAGTGGCCTACAATTAGGCGTAAAGTTAAATATAGCCAAAAAATAAAATATAAACGAAAATTTTCAGTATTCAAATAAGGCAATTCATCACCGAATTTCATTTAAGAATAGTCTTTAATAATTTTCAAAAAATTATATAAACTTTACGAGTTTAATTTCCGATATTGGTGGTTAAAATAGATTGATTTTACCTTCCTTTTGGCTAAAATGTCGTTGGAATATCAATACAATATATTTTTGAATTAGATTATAAGCCATACTTGTTCAAAATTACATTTATTCGACCCCACTCCCAAATGTAGGCAACTGTTTTGTTTCTTTGCGAAAAATATATGAAATAAGAAGAAAAAAATACCAAAACGAAATATCGAAAAATCAACAATAGTTCAAAATTTTATACTCAAAATCATGTCAAAGATTTAAAAAAATTGGATATCGGACGAGTCTTTGGGATATCAGATATAGTACGGTACTCTATGAAGCGCGAGGTACAGGAAAACTCAAGTTTTTTATATCATGCCACGTTTCAGCGAAGTCACACACCTCAAGTATTGAAATCAATGCTACTAGTAGCGAAATCTATGCTATCTAGATTTACTATAATGGTTTATTAGATGGTTTTTCGAATTTTCAACAAATTCTTAATATTAAAGTAAAATCTCAAAAGCAGTAATATTTTCTGCCTCGAAACAAGTTTAAGTCCGCTTGAACGTTGCATACCACACACCTCAAAGTCTCACACCTAATTGCAGCAAACTTCGAGCAAGTTATGTGCACACTCAAAAATTCGTACCGGATTTGAAACACTTTTAAACAGCCATCGAAATATCGCGAAAGCATAAATTATTCCAAATATCGAATATAGCTTCGACATATTTATGTAAACCATTACCGATACGTTCGCAGTTTGGCTCACTTCGTGTATGGCCAATAAGTGGCGACCAGAAAATAAACCAGAAAACTTTTAGTAAGCATGCAACAAATTTTCGGCAGCCAACAAATTGTAATTATACACCAAATCCAAACATGCAACCAGGCAGCTAAGAGCCATGCAACGCCACACAGCCACAATACGGCAACAGAGGCCACGACATAATAAAATAAAAAATAATAAAAAAAAATTAAATAAAAAAACCAAAACTTACAACAAGAAGCACGACTTGCTTCAACAGCTAAAAATAAACATGCAAACTGTGTGTGCAAATCTCGTGCTGTAACCAAAAGTGGGTTTCGGCCGCGCCAACCAACCTGACTGGCAGTCAGCCAACCAACCAGCCGGCCAAGCAAGGCTTGTAGCTTAAATACGCAGCTGGGTGGCCGGTGTTGGTGGTCGATTTGCTTGCAATATGCGATTGTCGGCCGCAGGCAATGTTGCTGGGATGCTGAGTACCACAAGCAACTATGTACATATGGCTGCGCCTCTAAGCCGGTCTCAAAGTGTAATAAATGCCTTACGGGGGACATATACTTGTATAGTGTATATGTGCGCACACGCAAAGTCAAATCGCACTTTTTGTTGTAGCTGGTTGTTGTTGTTGCTATTTTTGTAGTCGCTATTTATATGCTTGCGGTTGACTTTTCTTTGTGTGAATTTTGTTTAACTTTTGCGGTCAACAGACATGACAGACAGACCGAGCAACAGGCGGCAGACGACAATTTGAGCCACAGTTCAGCTGGCGCAAGCAAAAATACAAAAACAGCTAAAAGCAGAAATAAAGTAAAATAAAAGTAAAAGATATTGTGGAAAAATAGCAGAAAACCATAAATATTGCATGCACCGTGGACACTTGCAGCAATTACCTGCATTGCTGTGTGTGCAGTATAGCAATATTTTACATTTGTCAATAATGTTTATAAACATTTGTTGCTTGCACCATTACTTTTATTTGTAATAAATATTGCATGCAACTTGGACACTTACAGCAATCACCTGCTCTGCTGTTTGCTGTATAGCAACATTTTACATTTGTCAATAATGTTTATAAACATTTGTTGCTGGCAACATCACTTCTATTTATAATAAATACTGCTTGTAAAGTAAACATTTGCATTATATAGAAACATTATACATTTGTCAACAATGTTTATATACATTTGTTGCCAGCAACATAATTTTTTATGATTATTACGTTCAGCTTTATTTATATATATTTGTAAATATTTAAAAAAAAATTAAATATACATTTCAAAGCTTAGCAACATGTGTCTAAACATATTTATATCACTTGGCTTAATTCTCACAACAGCAACACCTACGCCACCGCAGCAAAACCGCATCGAAGGTTGAGTTTTTATGAACTCTATATTTCATTTTATAGTATTTTTTTGCTATTACAAAAACGAAATTATTTATATGCCTTGCACAGGTTAGACTAAGTTTGTAATACCCAAAAGGAAACGTCGGAGACCCTAAAAAGTGCATATAATTTATCAAGCTGAGTCGGTTTATTGTACGTCTGTCTGTACACATACAAATTAGGTCCACAGTTAAAATTTTTAATTCGTATTTTTCTCCTCAAGAAGCTATTAGAATCGGACTGCTATATGAAATTCGGCATAGATTATTACCTAAGACGAACATATTGTTCAGATCTGCCTAGTATAGCTAAGAAATGCATCTGTGAAGGGTATTTTCAGTGGCAATAGATCACCATAGTATGCGCTTATGTTTGAAACCAAAGTGGCACTTCAGTGGCTGTCCACATAAGTATAAGAAATCCATTAATTAATAATTAAGCGAATGAAGGCGGGAATGAAGTTCAGCTTATTAACCAGTTTCAACGAGTCTGTCGCAGTTTTATCAACAAACTATTTACATACTTTAGTAAATTTGTCACGCATATACACATATGTACATATAAGTACAGAGTATACATACAAGTAAATATAGTACATAGCATATACATATGTTCAATAAAATTTATGCAAATAAGTAAATATTTGTTAAACAATGAAGCTTGTGGTTTGGCACTTTAAACTAGCAGGGTTACTATGAACAGCCGCTTGAGTAGGGTCAAGGTAAATCCAAGTGTCATGCCAATAGCAAATGATCTTCACCGACAAATATCGCGAGACTTAAGCTTATAATCAACTATTAGCGCTATGTAAACAATTAGAAGTATACAAAATACTTAAACGTACTCATCATTTGTTAAGTCTACAGCGTCAACAAATCAATATCTGCACACTATACTTGCTTTATATATTAATGATGCGCTTACATAATACGCTATAAATAATAATAAATAATAATGAAACAACAAGTTACACACATACATATGTATATACATGCTCGAGTTAGACGCTTTTTAGGCCTCTTTGCACTTGTATGTACTTATCAAATAGCCCTTGAATTGGTAGGTACTTGATTGGAAATCATTCACTTATTTACTAAATGACAGCTCACTCTAGACACTTTGTCCTCATGCAAATATTTACATATGCATATAGTATATATATATTTGTAGTATTTTTATTGGCTTACCACTGCAAAAGCTTTTTCATTTCCTTTGTCTGCAATAATTTCGCATTCAACGCGCTTGGAGAGTTCGCGTCGATTTTTACGGTCAAGCGGCGTTCAATGATTTTTTTGCACTTTTGCACGAGTGCTTTTTTTCGTTTCGTTCTTTTTTTTAATTGCTTTCGTTGCGTTCGAAGGAGTGGCTATTGACTGGCTATGACATTTTGATAGCTGCAAAGCAAAAGAAGAAAAAAGAGCAAATTAGTGAAGTGAAATTAAAGGAGTTTTGCGTGCATTTAAAGGGAGAGGCTCGTGGAATGATATAAAATGTATGAATATTGTGAAATTTATATGCGATGCTGATAGTAAGTGTCCCACAACCAGTTATCGAAAGTAGCGAGGCATGAATGATAAAGCGAGCGGTGCCGAATGATGAGCAAAATGTGCACAATTATTGTGTTGTATTTACCTTTTCTATGTAAAACTAATATACTGAACCGAATACAGCAAAGCTAGTCTCATTGTTCGCTCAAAGGAAAATTCCGCGCTGGAATTGGTAAAGTGGCTAGATATGACATATAACAGTTAGTAAAATTACCTACGGTTAGTGTATATATCCACTACTGATTTTCAAAAAATCAATTTTTTACCGTATTTGCACATTTTCAGAATATTTATATCAAAGAGTTTCGAAACTTCTCCTGTTGTTTGAATCGGCAGCCAAAACTTGAAACTTAAGTTAGTTAGTTAGTTTGTCGCATGGAAATCGGCTATTTAATTTTGGTAAGGCTATTCGCTTAGTGAAGAAATATTTATCAATTTTTAAATTCTTTTTTGGAAGCCGCAATTTTGTCAAAAATCTGGATTTTGCTAGTCCTTCGATTATTATCTCCATTCCTCAATTGTAATAACCGTTTCTAGGGATTTTGTTTTATGAGACAATTTTAAGCAGGAAAATCTTTCTCAAAGCCAGACACCTTCTTCGGAGGACCCTCAGAAATCAACTACGGGATCAAGGCAATGCATTAAATTTTATAAATATACGTAATTTCTTATTTATTTATTAAATAAAATGCCAAGTACCAAAGGATAAACGAACTAAAGTTGACAAATCGAGTCACCGACCGAATATTTATATTTCCGGAGTACAATTTGCATCCTCAACCCAAAAGTTGGTTATTAAGTTGTTAGTTAGTTTGTTGCGTGGAAGCCGGGAATTTACTTTGGTAAGACTTTGCGCTTAGTGAGACAGGAACCAAACCACTGAACTTTACTTTCGAGTTTCAATTGATAACTTGTTTTGATAAGACAAACTGTTAAGAATGTGGCGGTTCAATTAAATATCAAAACACTTCTTTTACCGGCAATTGAACTTTGGTAAGACTTTGCGCTTAGTGAAGACAAGAACCATATCACAGAACTTTCAATGGAAATTTTTTTATTTATGGAACAAAATGGCAAGGATAACCATCCAATTAAATTATAGTAAATATTTTATGAAAACATTAAATGCAAAGCCTTTATTTTAAAGAGGAGTTTTCTATATCCAAACTAACAAAAAATATTTGAAACCCCATAAAGGAAATTTTTGTCGGAAACTCTTTTGAAAACCAAACTGGAGAAAGCAATTAGTGTAACACACTCTTTTATTCTTTTTTTATTTATTGTTATTATTTTTTGTTTGCAAAAGTGGAAGTAAAATGCGGTAAGCCACACTAAAATCATTCAATAAAATAAAACACTAACAACAACTAATCACTCGAAGCTTTTACAAATTTCAGCGTTGTTTGCCAGCTTGTTTGTTGTAATTTGTACTCGTGTTTTGTGGTTGCAAATTGTGTTTTGTTTTTGTTTTTCGTTGTTGTCAGTAAAAACAAAATAATTTCTGCTTGTTTTTGTCTTATAAACATTATTCTTAACAAGCGCTCGCACAAGCTTTTCGTCATTTTCGCCGGCGCTGCGGCAGTGCCAGGTACCTAGCGGACCAAGCAAGCAAGCAAGTGCTGTCTGAGATTTGTTTTTGCATTATTTGCGCTTGCACTCGTGCATATATATGAATGTGCGTTTGTATGTGTATGGACGGTGAATTAAAAATAAATCTCAAGGTAGTTGTTTATTGCAATGTAATATTTTTTATTATTGTTGTTGTTATTATTTTTATGATGCGCCGTTGGTTAACAGCGCTGCACTGTATATGCATGAGCGTATATGTTTTTCATTCCTTCGGCTCATTATTTTCTTGTTTTTCGGTGCAAATTAGTTGGCTACGCTGGCATCGTGATTGCGCGCTTTGTTTTTCGCTACTCCTGACACACTGCTGGGCGTTGTGATAGGAATTTCGGTCGCTTTTAGGCAAGTCATGCTCATTGCTATATGTGGCTTTGCTCGTGTTGCGGCATGCTTGTGCAATCGATAGCTGTTGCAGCTGCAACTATTTAAATGCTCATTTACAATGTAATTGCTGTTGTTGTTGGTGTTTTATATGAGTTTAATTTATTACGACACTCTGAAAACGACAAGGCCGCGGTCACAAAGCGAACGTGGTGCGAAGTAAAAATGCAAAATTTCATTGTGACTGCACATAAGATGCAAATACATACACACATGTAATATATAATATAATAAATTTATAGAAGAAGTTAAGCACATGCCTGTATATGCGTTAAAAAAATATTTTTCACATCTCGTGTGTCTATTTCACGGTAATTGTGCTAGAAATTCACACAATTCGTTGCAGATTTTTTGCAACAACAAAGTGCTTTCGTGGCAGTGGCTTGTTTTGAATTTTTGTGTACTGCAGTATGTATGTGTATGTATGTTTTAAGGAGAATTAGTTATTTTTAATTTCGTTAGAATTATTTTTTGTGTGCTTAAAACGTGCAACAATGCAATTTGTTGCATGTATATGTATAATTATTGACTTAAAGGCGGTATTTCTTGTGGCGTTTCAATAGTTCCTTGGAAACTGCAACAACATTTGTTAGTTAAGCCAAGTCTGATTAAAGTATATACATATATATTGGGTGGTCGAAAAAGTCTTTTCGTATTTTATTAATAGATGTCGTTACAGTCGTATATCTCCAGTGCTACCAAACACATTGTGTCATACCATATAGTGTTGGAAAGGGGAGATTTTAAGCTATATTCAACTAAAAAAATTAAATTCAAACATATTTTTTCAATTAAACATTTGAAAGCAGCACTAACTGGTTGCTCATTAGAAGCAAACTTTTAACGATCTAAATTTTAGGGGGTTTCCTGCTGCTTATACCGCTTAATTATTTGCTTAAATTGAGAAAACCGGCTTCATAATAAGTCATAATATACTTTTTGTTAATTTAGAATTAAAAGGCATACATTATTTAATAGTCAAAATTTTTGAACACAGTTAAGTTTGCAAACTCATGACGTCAATTAACATTTTTTATGCTAAGAGTAAAAGTAAAATTATAAAACAAAAAAAAATAAATTAATTAAAAATAATAATTTATGCAAGAAATTACTTGTTCATTCATTTTTTCTATTGGCAGCGCGTTTTATAAAAAATATCCATAATTTTAAATTAAATAAAAAATAATAATCTAAAAATCTCGCCATGACAGTACCGCTGTAATAATTACTTAGTATATGTTGTTGTAAAAAATAATTTTCAACGCGAGCAAATAATTTCATATTATTAAATTTATTTGTTCAATTAGTTTATCCATCAAATGCGCAACGCGCTATTAGCTTAAGCAAGTGTTAATAGGTACACCACGGCGTATGAATGCACTCTATTGCAGGTCATTACATACATTTGTACATATATATTTTATATTATGTGCTGACTACATTATATACGTTATCGGCTGTTATCTACTTATTTAGTGTTTTTCAGCTTATTTATTGTTGAGTAAGTGTAAATGTTTAGTGAGTGGGAACGTGCAATAAAAACATTAAATCATGTGAAAAAAATTAACTTAAATTGAACTAAATTAATTAAAAATTAATTCAATTAATTAAATTAACAATTTTAAATTTAATTTAATTAATTTAAATTAACAGCTTTAGATTTAATTAAATTAATTTTATAGAAGAATTTTAAATTTCATTAAATTAAACATGAACTTGATTCCGATCGTTAAGTTCGTATAGCAGCTATACAAAGTATCGGACTGCTATAGCAAGATCAGATAAGATATTTTGCAATAGCGGTCCGATACCGGCAGTTCCAACAAATGAGCAGTTTCTTGGGGAGGAAAAAAAATGTGCGAAATTTCAGAGCGATAGCTCAAAAACGACATTTAAACAATATTAAAATATTATGTATAATAAAAATATTATTAATTGCATAGCAAATTTTTAAGGTTGAATTATTTAATATCATAAAAAAATAATTAAAAATAATAAATCAATAAATAAAACTCAATACAAATTTCTTATATTATTTTTATATAAATTAAATATTTTTCATAAATTTATATTGAGTGCAATAAAAAGAAAAAAAAAATATTAATTATAATATATGTATATAAAAATAATTGCATAAAAATTTCAAAGTTGAATAAATTAAAATATGATAAAAAATAATTAAAATTATATTAAATAATTTTTTTTTATATAGTTTTAATTTAAATTAAATATTTTTTAAAATTTATATAATATTAAGTATAATAAAAATAAAAAAAAAATAAAAATTAAAAATAAATATATAATTTATACATATTTTTTTACAAATATCGCAGCAACAATAATAACATATGAAAAGTCTGCAAAGCGCTTACATACCGCCACCCACGAAGCGCTCACTGCAGCCAGCAACAGACGCCTGGGCGTGCAATCACACATTACGCCTTGTTTTTGTTGACGTCTACCCATTGTTATTTGTTGTTTTAACTATTGTCTACGGCGGCAGCTGTGCTTGTTTTTTGACTGGAAATTCGATTTTTCACACAATATTTTCTTTTAACGCTTGTTTCGCTTAAATGTACATACAAACATACACATATGTGTGCTTATGTGTGTGTATTTACATGCATACATATGTATAAGTGTGTTTGCGTGTGCCTACTTTGTTCGCGCTATTTTTTTACTTACCAGCCGTTTTGTTGTTGTTTTTCGCTATTGTTTCAGCTTTGTGTTTACATTGATTTCATAACATAGTAGTAGCGCTACAACTAGAACAATAATACAACAACAACAGCACATAATCTTAAGTAGAATCTCTTTGCCCACGAGACACTCACACGCTCGCTCACGCTCTTCATTAGCTTCATTAGCAAGCGCACACTCATCAATTGCCGCCGAATCAGTGATCAACCTTTGATTTTGCATTGTCAATTGTGGCGGCGCTAAATTGCAACAGAATGGCGTTGCAAGGTGCAATTGAATTTAATTACAAGAAAAAACAACAAAACAAAACCAAATTGTGCAGAGTGCCAAAGGGACTTGAAAAACGTTAGCAAAAAATTTACGGAAATTTTCCACTGTCAGCGTCATTTCATCTCGCTGTGCTTCGATTAAGAGTGAAAATCACTGGTCACAAGCTGGCGCAAACACCAATGCAAGCTTTCATTTCAATGTCAGGTGGGCAAACGAAGAAGGCACTAAAAATCTATACGCATGTACATATGTGTGTGTGGCTGCCAATTTTCGGCAAGCAGATAAGCATATATGCCGCGTATATGGTATGGCTGTCTGTCTGTATGTGTCTGTCGCATCTACTCAAAATCGTCTGGCAATACTCGTATTGGAATCACCCGAAAAATACCCAATTTATTTTTGTATTTCATAATAAATTTCATTTTGCCTGCGGAGCGCTTCGAGACGCTTCTGCTCACTTTGTAGACATTTTATATTCTTGTTTTTGTTGATTTCATTTATTATAGTATAATAATTTGTTATAATTTTTGTTTATGTAAAATTTTTTTGGGTATAATTTTTTGCTCTCTCCTTAATATCGCTGATCATCTCTAGTACGTGCCGTGCCGCTTATGCGTTTTGTTTGCTTTTTGAATTTATATATTTTTATTTACTTGCTTTTGGTTTTCTTTTTGTAGCGTGAACCATTTGTTGATAACATATAATTGTGCAAATTGGCATAATTATTTGTTATAGGCTAGTATTTGTATTCTCAATTTGATTAATCTCAAATTTCGCAAGTACATACGTGCGTACTAAATGCCAAAATATGGGATTTATTTATCCAGCTTGTTTATGCGTTTATGTGAAATTCATATTTTTTGATGGTTGGATGACAAAAAAAACTTAATATTAGTAGTACATATACACTTATGTACAATTTGAGCTGATTCTTAGGTTGTTTAGAGAGTAATTCAGAAAAACCTAAAGCGCTGAATTGCGTCTCAATTCATTTTGGTTGTAAAATTTTGTTCTTATGATTACAAAACTTTGTTATTGAAAAAATATTAATAATAATATTTCTTAAAATATTTAGCTTTGCATATATAGAGCCATTTGAACAATAATTTAAGTACAAAAAAAAAATTAATTAAAAATTCTAAAATAATTAAGTATGGAGATAACTGTAGAACTGCTAGATATATGTATAAACTAAATTTACCCACAGATTACACATATTTTTCACTATTTTTAATAATCAATTAATTTTTCAATTAATTATTTTTAACAAAACTGTTTTTTCCAAAATTTTTTAATTGCAATAGTATTTTTCTGGTTGGAAAAAAGTATAAAAATTAAAAAAAAAAATACAAAAAAAAATATTTACAAAAAAATATATTTACAAAAAAATATTTTTTTACTAACAATTTTTAACTAAATAATAATTAAAATTTCGGTTAATAAATGATTAATATAGAATTTTTTTATTTTATTAACAGAAAAAATATATATAATCAAACAATAAAAATTACAAAAAATGGTATTTATAAAAAAATGGTCTAAAAAACAATAATTTCATAAAAAAATATAAATCAGAAATATTAAGTTCTAAACTATTTATAAAATATTATTATGTTTTAAAAATAAAAATTTTAAAAATTTAATTAATAAAAAAATTGAATATGTCTAAAAAAATAATTTAATAAAACCTCATTCAAAAAGTAGTTTAAGTTAAAAATAGATAATATTTATGTAATAAAAAATATTTAAAATGTCTGAAAGAAATAATTTATTTTAATAATTTATAATTTTTCGACAAAATTTTTCTTTTACTAAAAAAGTTCAAATAAAAATTAATTTAAATTTCGCTAACTACTTAAACCAATTGGTATTACAAAATTTTCATTTTATTAAGAGAAGAAAAAAAAATATTAATAAAAAAATTATAATTTATGAAAAAATGTATGAAAAAAATTTAATATGTTTAAAATTAAAAAAAGTTTTAAATTAAAAAAAAAAATTAATGATAAAACAAATTATAAAATTTAAAAAAGAAATGTTAAGTTCTCCATTATTTATAAAATAGCATTTTATTTTTAAAATCAAAATTACAAAAGCAAAATTTTTGCAAAATTTAATATGTCTAAAAAAAATAATTTAATAAAATATCAATATAAAATTTAAAGCAGAAATATTAAGTGATAAATTATTTAATATTTTTTGCCACTTAATATTTTATATATGTATATTTTTTATAAAAAAAAAACAAAAAAATAAAATTATAAAAATTATTTATAAAAAAATAGAATATGAATAAAAAATAATTTTATAAAAAATCAGTATAAAATTCAAAACAGAAATATTAAATTCTAAATTATTTAATATTTTATTTGCCACTCAATATTTTTAATATTTTTTGAGCGCCAGCTTCAGAAGTATTTTTAGTATTTCTTACGCGCATTCGTATTTTTATTTAATATATTTTCATACGCCACTAGAAAGTTCCATAAATATGCTATTTTTAATTAATTATTATTTTTTTTTCAAAATAAATATTTTTATTTTCGAAAGTGTTGATTTAAATTTTGCGCTTCTTTAATATCAAAAATGTCTATATGCTTTCCTTTCGTATATAAATTTTTAATAAAATACGTCAAATTGGCTACTAAAATCAGTCGATGCACATGCAGCTTATACTTCTATGCGAAAAACACGAGTTTTTCCACAGACATGTCTTTAAAAAACAAAAAAGAAAATCAAAAACTCGCGCAACCTGCCAAAGGCGCCTGGCAATATTCCAAGAAGCAATATTTCGCATTTCTTAATTGAGAGCAAACAATAAACGCGCCACCCGCTCGATTGGCTGACAAAAGACAAAAGACCATATACAACCATATGAGCACCGCTCTTTGCGCTTGAAGATCGCTTGATTTCGCTCATTACGCGCGCCACTGTTCTAATTTATTAATACTTCAAAAAGAGTAAGAAAAAACCAAGAAAAAAAAAGAGAAACACGCACGCAAAGCATTGGACTTCAATTACCAGCATCGAGCAAATTGGTCATACCGCAGATCATCTGCTTAATGAAAGCCAATAGCCGGAGAATTTCGAAACTTTCGCAAGGCTGCATTTCGCCAATCGAACGATAACGGCACAGGCATACATACATACATGCATTAATTAAATATTTGCGTGTATTCATTTGTGAGTTGACAATTACTTTATAATGACGAAAGCACTCATTTTCGTCGAATTTTCAAAGGCGTTCACGATATTACCCGAAAATACTGCTACGACTACGCAAAAATGGACGCATATAACAAATATATACACACACACATATACATATGTACTTAGTGTATTCATCTTGATATGGTATAGTATAGATTGTCAAGACATTTTCTCGCCTCTGCGCTTCAACGAGAATGAACATAATAAGTAGATGATTATTTTAAAAAAATGAAGAGCATCAGTTAGGTTCGTTGTGATCTTTACTTTTCAGTTGCCAATCGATCTTATACATAGAAACATCCTTCGGACAAAAGTATTCCGCATAGAAAATTCTCAAATGTTTTACCGTTGCGCTTAAGCTATACTATACTATACTATACATACAAAATAATAATATATAACTGTAAATTCTATTGCGGTGAATTGAAAAGATTTTTGCGGCTAATATTAGATGTGCTTCCGTTGGCGGAAGACGCGCCTGTGTTGAAAACGCAAATTGACAAAAAATAATAGAAAATAAAAAAAAATAAATTTGCACACATACATAATATATGTAAATAAATACTTGTGTGCATACGAAGTGAGCAATAAAGAACAACACATAATAAACTTTTAACTTGTCGTTCGTCCTTGCCGCATTTTCTTGGTGCATTACACTGCGCGTTTGTGCTGTGACGTATAACGGTCGTCGCGATCGTCCGTCACATTGAGCTTTGTCGCATATACTCGTACGTACGCATTCGTGATTGTTGTGCGCGAGCTGTTGCACATAATACCGTTATAACTACATAGTGTGCTAGACTGTATGTGAACTTTTTCACGGGCGAAACACGCATATTTTTTCACTAGTTAGAGACGTGACGCATGAAGGTTGCCGAAGATGTCATTACACCAAAACTTTTCATTTTGCTCGATTGGCTCATTCGTTTCAATTGTACGTAAATAAATACAAGAAATTTATTGGTTAAATTAAGTATATGCTTTACCTGCAAACATACATATGTACACAGAAAACCCAATATGATAAGTAAAGAAATACAGCGGAAAACAGAATTAAAAGCGAAACATTTATACAAATATACAGATGTAAATATTTGTACAGGTGAATTTTGTACGCAAATAAATTGTCGAAAGTCTAAATGGCGTATTGCGACGGCGTTTAGGGTCCTGAACGCGAGGGTACTTGAACTTGTGCAAGGTTTTGTGCAAGAAAACATGCTAAATTAAATACGTGCCAATCGAAATGTAGATTTTGTACAAATATCTAAAATAAAAGTCATATAATACATATACTACATATGCGGGTGTAAATATTTGATAATAAATTAAATGTAAATGAAATGATTGATAACAATAGAGATAAATGTAGAAGTTCATATGAAAGGTGAAAGCAAATAGAAAAATACAAAATAATTAAATAAAATCATATAATAAAAAAAACTAAAATCAAATAATAAAAATAATAACATAAATAATAGTACTTAAAGGACTTTACCTTATAAAAATATCAATAATATCAGTAATAATAATAATAAAAGCAATAAAACTAATAATAATTTTAACAGAATAATAGTATTATAAGGAACGTTCGTTCAGTTACTAAGTTTTGAGTTAAGTTTTCTTAACAGCCACCGAGATTTCAAAATTAAGGATAATAAAAAAAAATACATATATATAAAAAAATGAAGTAAATTAAAAAATTAAAGTTAATTATTTTTATTAATTAAAAAAATTTATAAAAAAAAGAAATGATAAAAAATAATTAACTTATCAATAAAATTTCAATAAAATCAGGAACTAAAATTAATTATTACCAAAAAAATAAATCATATGAAATTAAGTATTTTAAATTAAATAAGCTCAATATTTAAATTAATGAAAAAATCCATATTTTAAAATATATGTATTTCAGAAATATATTTTTTATAAAAATTTCACAATTTGTTAAATTAGAAAATTAATAAAATTAAATATAAGAACAAAAGTAAAGAAAATAAGTTTAAAAAATTAATTACATGGATCAAAATAATTAAAAATTAATTAATTAAACAGTAAAATTAAAATAAAATCGGAAATTAAAATTAATTACAAAAGAAGTAATCACGAAAAAATTAATCATATAAAATAAGTATTTAATATTAAATATTTTAGAATATATGTCTGTATTTTAGAAATATAACTTTTATAAAAATTTCACAAGTAGGCAAATTGGAAAATTTAGAAGATAAAATTTAGGAAAAAATTAGATACAAAATTTAGTTAAATAAAAAGTAATACAACATAATAAAAAAATTAATTAATTACTCACCATAATTAAAATAAAATCGCGAAAACCAAAAAACTATTTGAATTATAGAATTTAATAATATTTATTTTAATTATTTTAAGTGGATAACAAATAATTTAAAAAAATTTGAAAATATAATAAATATAAATTATTTTTATAAACACAAAATTTTATAAATAATTCAAAATAAGGTAAATATTTACTTTATATATTTACCAAATAAAAAAAATTTATTATATATCAATTAAAATTAAAAAAATCTAATTATAAAAATTTATAATTTAAGAAGTAAAATAAAAAATTAATTAAATTTGAATTAACTAGAAAAATTAAAATACAATTATACATAATTAGCAATTAAAATGAAAGAAATTTAAAAAAAAATGTTTAATATAAAAACAATTTATGAATTAAAGTTAAAGGAATTTAAATTATATAAGAAAAATTTAGTTAATTAAGCCGAAAAATAAAAACAGGAGCAAAAATTAAAGGAAATTAAATAGAAACAAAATAAAAATAAAATTATATACATAAAGTAATAAAAAAGTAATTCAATTAATAAAAAATTAATACAAAATCAAAAATTAAAATTAAAGAAATGTAGAAAAAAATTAAGTCATAACAAAATTATAGAAAATGTTTAATAAAAAAGTTAGTTCATTAAAAATTAAAATTAAATCATGTTTTGAAACTAAAATTATTATATAAAAAAATTAGAGACAATTAATAAAATATTAAATATTAAATTAAAAAAAATCTATAATAATTAAAATATATTAATAAAAAAATAATTAATTTAATACAATAAATAAAATAAAATCAGGAATTAAAATTAAAGAAAATTAGAAAAATATTAAATAATAATAAAATTATATAAAAAGTTAATTAAGAAAAAAATTAATTTATTGAAAATTAAAATTAAGTCAGCATTTAAAATTAATTATTACCAAAATTGTTTATAAATATTTTACAATTTGTGTATACTATAACATTTTAAAATGTTTTGTAATCAAAGTAACTACGGTCGACAGGTACCACAGTTTACAGATTTACACCCAACTTGGTGCAAGTTTTAAACGTACTTGTTCAAGTAAAAAATTTTAACAGAAGACTTTGGCAAACCTTAGAATTTATAGTGAAATCTTAAAATTCAAATTAATAAATTTTAAGACTTCTATAATCTTTTTATGAAAATTATAAAAATTAATAATAATTAAAAATATAGAACACATAAAGATCACTCTTAATATAAAAATATTATAGTATATTTAATAAATAATTCCCTTTCAAAACAAAAAAAAAATCAATAATAAATAAATAAAATAATACCAATCATCAAATTTCTGCACATACTATATTTTGCCTTAAGGTCAAAATGCGACAATTTTGAAGGAACTTGCTATGAACATTTAACTATATTAATAAAAAAAAAACAGGTGTATAAAAATAGAAAACCCAAAAATGTGCGTAAAATATCATATTTCAATGACACAGGCAAATGCTTTAAATAGTAAACAAAGATATAAAATCAAATATGAAAACATGACATCGAAACTATTTTTGCGCCACTTCTTAGACACACTCACATATTCTACGCTCGAATTAAATATGCCAGAGGATTTTTAATTAGTTTGCATTTGGGTGAAAATGTTTAAAATTTGCTTTAATTATAACTTTTGTATTATTTCGGTTTATTTCTTGCGACACAATACAAGTCGCTTCATAGACGAATAAACGCCAGTCGCGCCAGTATGCAAATCAGGCGATTAATTAATTTTAGTACGCCAGCAAAAACAGCAAAAGGAGCAAAAAATGATGAATTTTAGCAAACAATTTTTTTATATTTTTTTTTAATAAAGAAGCTGCTAACAGTTAGTAGAAAAGTTAAGCAAACGCTTTGTCTTAAAAGCGGACTAAGCGTGCGCGACGCCAACAGTGTTCGAACGATGCTCCTCCTACCGCCGATACAGTTTCACGCGATCCTGATACGCTTAGTGGGCTACAGGGCACAATTACTGGAAGTTTTGAATGTTTGTCTTAAAAGCGTCTGAATAAATTTCGCACAACAACGGTTGCATTTGCAATTTTGCATTATTTGTTGAACATTTGATTTATAATATTTTTTTTTTTTACTTTAACCTAGTTTCAGTTATAATTTAAGTATTTATTTACTTATAACAAAGTTTTTATATAAAAAAAAATTAATAAATTTTACTCTCGTTTTTTATTTGCAGCCAAAAGCTGGTTTTGAGCCAGACACAGCATCACTCAGAGAGAAAGTTATTTTAAATCCGGGCGAAAAATGGCGCATTTTGAAAAATATCACCATCATATCATTTGCATTCATGGTACAATTCACAGCGTTTCAGGTAAGGCCACACAGCAAAAAATGTCATATGAATACCCTATAAACATACACAAAAGCAAAAAGAAAGAAAAAAATCCAGCTGTGTGTGCGTGCATGCGCACCTGTAGTCGCATTGATTCGTTTCATAGTTGAAAAACAGTAATGAAATAAAATAAAAGGCAATGTACTATACAAGCGCCAATGATTACCATACGCACGCACTGCCCAACACAGCTGGATACATACAAGTTGAAATAAAAACAAAAATACATATAAACGCGCACATGTTTAAACTATTAAAACTCACTTTCTCTTTGTTTTCTGACACCACACATACAAACGTACATACACTTTACATATTTATATATATTTTCTTTCTTCATTCCTTTTTTATAATTATTTTTTTTTTTATTAACTTTACATATGCTTGTCTTGTTTCCTCCAACCAGGGCACGGCCAATTTACAGTCCTCGATTAATGCCACAGATGGCTTAGGCACTGTGTCGCTGAGCGCCATTTACGCGGCGCTCGTCGTCTCATGCATCTTCCTACCCACACTTATTATACGCAAATTGACTGTGAAATGGACGCTGGTCTTCAGTATGCTGTGCTATGCGCCGTACATTGCCTTCCAATTGTTCCCAAAGTAAGTAGTTTGTGGTTAGTTCAATAGAGTGTTACAGAGGAGAGAATGCAACGAATACTTATATAACGGTATCAGTAATAGTTTTTTAGCGATTTTTTATAAAATCAGCTGTTTTGTTGATAACAAAATTTTAACGGTAACGATCGATATAACGGTATATTATTGAGAAAAAAGAACGTTTAGCCTTTACACTGAACATGTTCTGAGAGGTTCCCAAAACAAGTCGTTTTTTGTGAAAAAATTTACACTTCAAAAAATCTCAAAACTTAAAAAATCGATTTTTTTTATTAAAAATCTATAATTTTCGATAATTTTTATCAAAAACTTTTACACTGAAAAATTTATCTGACAAAAGTAACTAAGAAGATTGTGTGAAAAATTCAACCATTTTTAGGTAAATTCTATACCGACTCCGAGTGGTTTTAGAAAAACGCGTTTAAATTTTTAGAAACCCATTTCAATGCGTTAAATTTTTTTTTTTTAAATACAATATTTTTTGCTTGACCTTTAAATTATCGAAGAATATTCTCAAGTATATTTTGATTCAAATATAAAATGATTTTTTGAAATTCACAAGTGAATATATTCACTTAAGTTAACCGCTAAACTGACGTCATAATTTCGAAAATTTATATTTATTCGACGCATACTCCAGAACTCTTTCTATGTTTACCATTATAAATGCTAATACAATTTTCTCATGCTCGATTAATTTGCTTAGATTCTACACATTGGTTCCTGCTGGTATTCTAGTCGGTTTGGGTGCCGCTCCTATGTGGGCATCTAAGGCCACCTATTTAACACAGGTCGGTCAAGTTTATGCGAAAATAACCGAACAAGCTGTGGATGCGATTATTGTGCGCTTCTTCGGCTTCTTCTTCTTGGCCTGGCAAACGGCCGAACTGTGGGGAAATCTGATCTCGAGTTTGGGTAAGCAGACGCTAATATTATTTTAAATGTTTCCACAAAATCTTGACGTATTAATTCCAAAGTAATATTTAGGCGACATTAACGTTTAACTAAACTAAATTATCTTCTATTTCTTCCATTGCAGTGCTTTCGAGCGGCGCCCACGGCAGTAGCGGCGATTCCAACACAACCATCTCCGAAGAAGATCTGCAATATTGTGGTGCCAACTTCTGTGTGCAATCCACTAATGGACATGGCAACTTGAACCGCCCACCAGATCATGAAATCTTCGAAATCACCATGATCTACTTGTCTTGCATTGTTGCCGCTGTTGCCATTATTGCCATCTTCTTGGATCCTCTAAAGCGTTATGGTGAGAAACGTAAGGGCTCACAGTCCGCACAAGAATTGTCCGGCATGGAATTGCTATCGGCCACCTTCCGTCAAATGAAAAAACCCAACCAACAGCTGCTCATACCAATCACCGTTTTCATTGGCATGGAACAGGCTTTCATCGGCGCTGATTTCACACAAGCTTACGTGTCTTGCGCTTTGGGTATTCATCAAATCGGTTTCGTGATGATCTGTTTCGGTGTGGTCAATGCCATATGCTCAATTCTCTTCGGTTCGGTGATGAAATATATTGGACGTCTGCCCATTATTATACTCGGTGCTGTCGTGCATTTCACCCTCATCTCCGTGGAATTGTTCTGGCGTCCCAGTCCCGAAAATCCACTCATCTTCTACGCTATGTCTGGCTTGTGGGGTGTCGGCGATGCTGTATGGCAAACACAAATTAACGGTCTATACGGTCTACTCTTCCGTCGTAACAAGGAGGCGGCCTTCTCCAACTACCGTCTCTGGGAATCAGCCGGTTTCGTTATCGCCTATGCATATGCTACAACATTGTGTGCGCGCATGAAGCTTTATGTGCTTTTGGCTGTGTTGGCTTTAGGATGCATCGGCTATACTATTGTCGAGATTCTGTACAGAAGAAAGGTAAGTGCCGGTGATCACTCTGTAAGCGCTGAAGTTGTAATAATATTTATATTTTTCGATTTTGTAGCAACGCAAGCTGAAGAAACAAGAGAAATTGGAGGCTGCCGCCAAGGAGAAGGAAGCCGCTGCCGCAGCAGCCGCCGCCGAGGCTAATGCCACCGGCGAAGTGGAGGAGACCGACGATGAGTTGGATGATCTCGAAGAGGATATTGTTGTGACGCATTTCTAAGTCCTTCACCGCATACATAAACACACACACAAACACATACTCATACATTCACGCATCTGCAAAATAAATACGCCTTCCATAAAGTCAAGCATCCAGGCATGTATGTATGTATGTATGTATTTACAATGCATATATGTATGTATGTATGCATGTGAAAGTTTGCATCGGTGTTGGCTGTAAAAGCTCCTTGCTGAAAGCTTAAGAGCACCACAAATCACACACCCACCCACACACATTTATAGAGACACTCAAACGATGAAAGCTTTTGTTTTTGTTTGTTAATCTCGTATGAGAGCTTTTAAGTGTTGGCGTGTAAGCGTGTTTGATATAACTTTTTTTGTTTCTTTATTTAGACTACAAGAAAAGCTCTTTTATAAAAGGGCGCATATATGCATGTATAGAGACAGAGGAAGCGCGCTCGAGACGCCAACGTGCGGCTTAACATCAAAATGCGCATAAGTCAAAAATTCATTTTCTGAATTTCGAAAGTGACTTTTTGCTAGCAAGCACACGTTTCAAGCCCTCTTCCCCTCACCCAGTTGTTACTATGTTGAATTGTATACAATTTTGCATACAAAAAGACACACAAGTTTAAAGTAAATATTAGCAGAAGTAATAACAGTTATGATTATTGAAAGTAATGTGTTATAATGATTAGTAGTTATTTAGTTCAATAAGTGCAATAGAAACATTGCGAACACTTACACAAACACACAAGCACACACATACACACACACACAACACACGTTAACATAGAAAAAGACCACTCATATCACATGATAACAAGCTTACAAGCCAAGTAAGCACAAATTGTAAATAACTAAAACCGAAAAGTAATAAACCGAAGAGCGCACAGAAGAGCGGAGTTACCAGTAAAAACTGTAGAAAACGATAAAAGACGAAGAGAAATTGTTTAAGAAAAAGAAATATTTTAAACCAAAACTGTACAAAAACAAAAGCTGCGCAAAATGAGAGATAGATTTTTGAAAAAGAAAGAAGTTATGAACTGTGAGGCTATTGGTGTGCCGTTAAGTGTCTTAAAGGCAAGCACACCAACGGCGCTTACAAAATAAATGAACAAAAACTAAATAAAAACACTGTAAACTGTTAATAGACGTCACTACCGAAAAGGCGTTACATAATTGCTAAACTAAAGTTTGCACAAAAAATTTGTGAAAAAATTTCCTTAAAGAAGACAAAACGAAAATGTTAAAGTATACAAGCTTTTGCCCGAAGAAAATGGCAAAAATAATACACTTACATATATATACATACATATAAACATAAAAGTTAGTTCTAAGGTAACCATTATGCTAGTAAGAACCCTCTAGTTTAAAAATATATAGGTATAAAATGTGAAATCAACGCTCAAACACTAAAAAAATATTGCTAAAAATGGAAAGCACAAATTAATAGAAGTGCTATCTAAAGAGGAAAAGAAAACAATATTATATAATAGTAATACATTTGTATTTTTGTGAGTGCGCGCATAATTAACCGTAATTTAAATTTATGTTGTTTTTATTTGAAATAAATTTAAATGCTGTTTTTATGTGCGCACAAAACAATTTGTTTATAATTTAATTTTTTGTTTTTGTTTTCGTCACTTCTTTTGAGAAGCCGAATTGTAGTAGAAATAGTAACGTTAGCTTGCGCAACTCAAAAAATATTCCTGAAAGTAAAAATTAAATTTTTAAAAATTAATTACACTAATTAAAATTAATTACAGTAATTGAAAAATTAATTACCATAATTAACAAATTTAAATATAGTAAGGAAAAAATTAATTACAATAATTAAAAAAAATAAATACAGTAAATGAAAAATTAAAACAGCCATTGAAAATTTAATTAAAATAATTAAAAAATTAAATGCAATCATTGAAAAATTAATTACACGAATTAAAAATTTCAGTTAAATAATCAATAAATTTAAATACAGTTATGAAAAATTTAATTAGAGTAATTAAAAAACTAATAAAATCATTGAAAAATTAAATACAGAAATTCAAAAATTATAATTGAGAGTTTAATTACAATAATTGAAAAATTAATTACACTATTAAAATAAGTATATGCAATAATTGCGAAACTAATTACAGTAATACAAAAATTAAACACAATCATTGAAAAATTAAATACAGTAATTGAAAAATTTATTACACGAAATAAAAAATAAGTTAAATAATTTAAAAAAATAAATACAGTGCTTAAAAATTAATTAAAACATTAATTACACATGATTGAAAAATTAATTATAAAAATTAAGGGCAATAATTAAAAAAAAATTAATTACAATACTTGCAAAAATTAATTACAATATTTACAAAAATTAATTACAATAATTCAAAAATTAAAAATTCCAATTAAAGAAAAATTAAATAATTAATTCAAAAATTAAAAACTAATTAAAAATTATTAAAATTCTTGATCTAAAAATTTAAATTTTTTTTAAGTCATAAAAATTAATTAAAACATAAATTGCTTGCAATAAAGGCATATACTTGAAGAAAGTTGTTTAAAAAAAAAAGAAATATACGAGTATGATTCACAATGAGTAACATAAAATGTACTTATATATTTTGCTCAGTATTATAATGTTAATGTTTAAGTGATGCTTTGTTTGGAGAAAATAGCTTATACTATCACTATCACCCTATCTGTGTATTACTCATTATATTTCTTAACACTCTCTTCGGTGGAAAAGTTAAAACAATAATTAATTTCTATAAATAATTAATTACTATTTTTTCTTTTTTTTTTATTTTGATTTTGCTGTCCATATAAAAAGTTGAAAATTTTACTGTTTTTACTACACTTAATCTCCGCTTCCTTTCACACAACTTTCTCAGTCTCATTTTCGTATACATAAAACTTAGTAAAAAAACTAAATTATTTTCTATTTCTTCACTTTACTATTTAGTACTTTTTACGCTCATAAATACGTATGCATACTTGTTTTCCTTTTATTGTAAGTGCATATGTATGTAATTACATAACCTGCATTTTTATTATAGTCCTTTAAGTAGTTTTATTGCAACCTTACACTTCCTTTCCTCTTCTTGTTCACATTAACTATGTACATACCCGTGTATTATTTGATGATAATTCGTATCCACATACATACACTAAGCCTTTGTTGTCTTATATAGCAGCTACCTACACACATACATATGTACATAGCAGTTATATATATACATATAAGTATAAACACAGACAATAAGCAAGAAAAAAATGAATAAAATCAAATGTGGACTTAATGCATAATGTATTATGTAATAAATACTATTGCTATATACTAAATATATTTATATTAAAGAAAAAAATCATATCGTATTAAAAATTGTATGCGTATGTATATTGTGCGCATATGAAGATAAAATTTTTAAGTATATACATAGTTATGAAAGGGAAGAGAAGTGGTAAAAGAAATTGTATTGAATAAAGTTATATATAAATACATATATATGTATATGTTAATAAATACACTATTGAAATATACAATTCGATAGCATAATTTGCTATCTGTAGCATAATGTTTACGTAATATTACAAAATGAATAAATAAATATAATTTTACGATGTAATAAATAAATATATTTTTGTTTTAGTTTAAAGAAAAATCATTTGTAGTTTTTATTACGGGGATTAAATAATGATACAAAGAAGATGGATGAAAAAAAGGTTAACTTGTACGAGGTATGACAACTAAGTAATGAGACTGATTCCATAAAAACCGTATATTTGAAAATTATTTTACAACTCTGCCATCCCGTTCAAAGTAGACCCCTTGGGCGGCTATACAGCGATACCAGCGCGTTTTCCATGCTTCGTAACATTTCTGGAACGCTTCGACTGGGGTGTCCACGAGTACGCTCGTCACGGCCGCCGGGATGTCCGTAATCTGCTCAAAATGGGTTCCTTTGACCACCGATTTTATTTAAGGAAACAAAAAAAGTCACAGGGTGACATGTCGGGCGAATAAGGCGGCTGTTGCAACACGGCGATCCCTTTAGGGGCCAAATGCTCGGACACGCTGAGGGCGGTTTGACACGGCGCGTTGTCGTGATGAGCGATGTCGGGGCGCACCCTCTTGACGCGTTTTCGCAATCTTTCGAGTACTTGGCAATAGTAGACTTGATTCACAGTTTTCCCCGGTGAAACGAATTCTTTGTGGACGATTCCACGGCTATCAAAAAAGGCAATAATCATCGTTTTCACCTTCGACTTGCTCATGCGAGCTTTTTTTCGGGCGGGGTGCACACGGAGACAACCATTGTGCCATCGAACACCTGGGAACGACTAAGAGCACTATCACCATACACTCTTACAATTTTAGCGTACGTTTCCGAAGCTATTTCGCCCAATCTGGCGCAAAATTGTATCGCGACGCGTTGCTCTTGGTTTCGTCTTTCCATATTCGTGACGAGCACTACAAACACACGTCTACTCAACTTGACGCAGCAGGCGAACTAAACAAGCTAGAGCGATGGTACATATATATATCAATGGAGAGGGGAGGGATGCCGGAAAAAGAGAAAGGGAATTTTAAGGTCACAGGTTTACCACAAGCGCGGCTATAAAATCAGTCTCATTACTTAATTGTCAAACCTCGTAGCTATGGCACCCTTCACAAATGAAGATGTCTTCACACAAGGACTTGATTTTCAAAGTTGTTGTTGTTACAGCGGCAGGACATTGCCAAGTTGACAATCCTTAGCCGGATATATATCCGTGTCCTTTACGGTTATGTAGAGCCGACTGTCGTGGCAACGGTATCTTATCGTTCAGTTTGTATGGCAGCTATATGACATAGTAGACCGATCTGGGAAATTTCATTAGATATTGTAGCGTTATCTTAGGAAATAATCCATGACAAATTTCGTGAAGATATCTTGTCAAATTGAAAAGTTTTCAATATAGAAATCCGCTATCGCCGGTTACAACAAATAAACCGGTTCTTAAGGAGAAAAGTACGTTTGGAAATTTACAGAGCGATATCTAAAAAACTGGAAAAAGGACTTCTTCTTTAGTGACGTAGGGACCTTTTATCGCGGTTGTAGCCGAGTTTACGACAGCGCGCCAGTTGTTCTTCCTTTTCGCTGTTTGCCGTCAACTGGAGATTCCAAGTGTAGCAAGGTCTTTCTCCACTTGGAGTGGAGGTCCTGCCTTTCCTTTGTTTCCCAAGGTGGGTTAACTTTATATGGCCATTGTAGTAAATGCCACAAGGACCTAGTGTTCTCAGTCCTTGTCCCGTCCATCGCACTTCTTGGACGGCGGTGATGTCAGCCTTTACTCTTATGAGGACATCAAGCAGCTGGGCAGCGGCAGCTTCCCAAATAAGGGATCGGACATTCCAGTTGCACGCCCAGTTGCCCTTAAATCGAAATCCGTAATATGTTTGCAGTGGTCGTCATCAAAAGGGGGGTCTCTCATCCGAGGCTGTGTTCTGATTTTCATTGGAGGTGTTTTTGCTTGGTGGTGAGGGATGTTTCGCTTTCTCACTTTAGCTCGCGTTTAAACGGATGCTTTTGGCTACCCAGAGGATACTTCGTCCAAGACTGGAAGTCGTCAGCTGCACAGCTCGTAACCCCACGGTCATTAAAAAAAATATATATATTTTATATTTTATATTTTTTTTTATTTTTTTTTTTAAGGGTCTCCGACGTGTTCTTCTGGTTACAAACTTTTTGACAAAATTAATATAACCCGGTTCAAAGTAAAACAAAAATAAAATTATGGAATTGCATTAAAAAGTCGCAAGCTCGAGATCGTCTATGGCCGTTATAGGAAAGTTATGTGTTAAATTTGGATGAAATGGTGTGAGGTATGAAATTAAGATCAAAAGAAGACAATGTTACCAAAAATTTAATTTTCGACCTTGGATCCAATATCAATACTAACATCCTGATGATGCCAAAGAATATAGTATTTCAATTATCTACAATATATACCGTTGTTTTTGTTTCTGTAGCGAGTATCTACGCCCTGTTTGGGAGAAAGTGAAAATTCAAATGTCAACATGAAGTCAGTTAATGGTAGATCCAGGAAAAAAATCCGTCGGGGTCGGACCAAGAAGAGAGCGGCATTAAGTGAGTGATTTGGTTTGGCGGGGTATTCAAAGAGGTGGTTAGTGTGGTGTCTCTTTGCATCCAGGACATATGTATAGTAAGCCAGGTTCTAGATACGTAGAAGTTTAACGGTATTTACTACGGTATTTAGAACGAAGTTGCAAAAGCTCACGAGAAAACTCTGGCTGAAGGTCTTTGATGAGTGATGTATTGACCCGAAAGACGCCTTCTTCTAAGACGGAGTAAATTAAATTGTTAATAGCGCACCATAGGGAATGGCGTTTAGTACACGGCTGAAGTTGGTGGCATTCGAAATTACGTTGGTATATTGTTGTGGAAATCAGTGCCCTTGCAGTGACAGAAAGGTCAAGGAAATAAATGTCCACTTTCGAACACATGTCATCGGTTCCAGTGCCCAAGTCTATGTCCTGTAATCATCAGCGTACGAGGTAATGGGAATTACCCTCCTGTCGAGAAGGGAGTTCCGAGCTATAGAAGTCAAACTGTTGTGGAAAAGATACATTAAGATATCGTGATGCAAGTTGGCCATTGATCAAATGGTCAGATAGTTATCACTAATGGAATGTCCCACGATAGTCGGGTTTACGTAAGCGGAACGGACTCGGATGTTTTATCCAGTCATGAACTTTCAATTCAGCGGAATTCTACCCCTACAACAACAACAATTCGAAAATAGCTAATTTTGCAAACAATTTTTTTGTATGTACACATATCAATTATTAAAGTCGTTGTTGTTGAAAACATTCCTCAAAATTCGTTTTAAAAAATCCGGGTATTTTTTAGTTACTTAGACCCGACTGTCGAGGGAACGGATTATCTGATTAAAATTTGGTATAAAACGAGTAGAGTAGCACAAGCTTTTATTTTTAAATTTGCTTTTAATCGTTTTTATTTTCTTTTTTGTTTTCAATCCGGTCTTTGAGATTAGATATTTTAAAATTTTGATTTGCAAAAACAAAAAAAAAATCAACCCTGTCTCTCTATGTAATTCATTAACTTAATTAAATTTGTATGTAAATAAAACACAAATTTTTTAATAATAGTCGCATACAAATAGTAATATATTAAACGATTTTATTTTTGTTTTCGAAATATTTTAAACTTTTAACTTCGTTAATAAAGATAATAAATAAATTAAGGACTAAAATGAAATTTCATGCTTAATAAATATTCGAAATGGATATATTTATAAACTGGGCGTTGTCGATAATAAATAAAATAATTTAAATAATTTAAGTTAATGACTTAACTAAATGCATACTTAATTATAAATAATATTTATCGTAATATGGGTATGTTTCAGCAAACAATTTTTTTTCTTATAAAACAATCGGTTCATCTTCAACCGACTTTTTGTTCTTACGACGGCGACTCGATTTGATTTTACTCAGTACATTATAAGCCTGTTGTATTTCAATAAATCGTTGATTTGCGGCTGCTTTCAATTTCTCATCTTTGACCTTGTCCGGATGGAATTCCTTCGAGAGGCGACGATAAGCTGATGTAATTTCGGCTTGTGAGGCTGTAGCACTGACGCCCAACACCTTGTACGAATTACGTTCGCCATCCACGTCCATACTTTCGAAAATTTCCTTCCATGTCTCATACCAGCCGTGATGCTGTGCATATTGATATGTATCCGATAAGGCTTGTGTGAAATCTGTCCACCAAGCTGATGTAAGGAAATTCTGTAAAGCTTCATGGATCGGCACTTCACCACCATCGTCATCCGTAATTGTGCCATTGAAATATAGGAAACATCCCCATAAAGAAAAGTAAAGCAGCAAGGCAGCTGTCAATTTTATCGAACGTGTGCCAACGCCGTAACGTTTTGGTGGTGTACGCAGCCATTGTTTTGAATAAGTGTCGAAAACTAGCGCGGAAACCAGCGCAGTCAATAGCAATGAATAAGTCTCATCATAAATTAAATAGCGTGCTGGATATATGACAACGGCACCGATTAAGCATTGCCACCAAACACCACGTTCGCGTCCGATATTGCCCACAGTCCAGACGCCCAAAGAAACAAATACCGGTATAAGCCAATGCAGAAAGCCCCAATCAATACCAGCGAATATAGTTTCCGGTATGGCCATGAGCAGCACCTGTCCAAAGAGATAGCCAATCATAACTTCGCCCACAAAACGCTTAGCCGAGTAGGGCGGTCGTTGATTTGCTTGCAATTTCGCCACAAATGATTTAATAAATGTTGGATCCTCATTAGCATCACGTACATATTCCGGTATTAAGACTATTTCAGCCAACCAACCGACGCCAAAATAACCGCCCAGTGTACACCACCAGATGAAAGCATGTCGATCGCGATGCAAATACAGGTGATGTAGTCCAAAAATACCACCAAAAAGCCAAAGTATATAGGCAATTACAACCGATTTTTGTGGTGGCAAAGTATTTGCTTCAGGTTGTGCATTTTTACCATTAGCAACAGGTTTACCGTTAGCCAATGATTTCCCATTCGCTACTGCAGGTGTGGAGTGGGACTCCGTTGCGTTCACTTTTAACATGATGACTTCAAAATTCTAACAGAAAAATTGCATCAAAGAATGCAGTCATTATTTAATAAAGGCAAACATTTGTGAAACATTATTTAATAAAAAAGTAATGCTTTTACACAAGAAATGCAGCATTCTAAAAATCTACTCACTGTGCCACTTGATTTGCTGGATTACGTGTACTTCCTTATTGGATCGTTTTAACAATGTCTTAGCCAACTTTCTCTTTTCACAAATTCCATACACGCTTCACTTCAATTCTACAGGTAGGCTGTCTTCCGACTTCTGCAGCACAATGTTAATATACCAAAACATTCAATAATTCTTGCGTTCACATATAAGAAACTTGTTGCTCTCAGTAAATTGTCTTTTTTTTGCACTATTTAATTTAAAAAACATAAAAAAATGTTTGTTTATTCAAGCGTTTCTTTTCGTTTGTCGTGATTTGCTTTCTTCGCTGCTGCTTAAGTGAATTGCTCTGACGTGCAACAACGTTTGTTCCAATTCGTGATTGCGGCTTAAATAGGCCAAATACAGTTGCTGAATGTTTAATTAAGTTTGATCACTACTTCAAACCAAAGTCACACCTCTGACGTAAAAAAATTAATAACACAACTTTTATTTATTACTATAACGTTCTTATTCGATTAATTAAGAAAATTCAAATAAGAATTTTAACACCTGAAAGCGCGACGCGATTCGCTAACTCTCTTACAAACTCTCTCATATAAAAGCCAGAGTTACATTTGAGGGCATTTTAAATTTACTACGATTTTGGTGAATTTTAATTTGTATGCACAAAATGCAACCCTGTCACCTTACGCATTTATTGAACACATTTAATTGGTTGAACATACGTGTTATTGAGGTAAATAATAAAGCGGCAAGTTCTAATCCTTAATTTTATATAAATTCAATTTATTAATAAGTCTTGCGAGATTTTAACGAGAAGCGTCAAATGAAATGGTTAACCAATGTCGCGCCTGCCTCAATTCGAAGGACACCTCCTTTATTCGTATGGAGACACACATTGGCGATGGTGTCGATTTCTTTACTTGCTTCAGCTTATGCACACAATTGGAAGCGGAACTAGATGATGGTCTGCCAGGAGTATTGTGCACACATTGTTCTCAAGATCTCGAAATATCTTTTAATTTCTTGCAAAATGCCAGACAGGCTGATGGAATACTGCGTGAAAGCTTTTCGCACAAGTACTTGTCCACCGAAATAGAATCATTGGATAGCGAAATGGGTGATACAATAATGGAGCCATTAGATGTAGTAGAAAGCAGTGAAATGGAGGATTGTGTGGTTGAGGAAATCATAGAACACGTACATGTTCCAGAAGATGTTGCCGAAGATCGGGAAGATAGCAGTGTTGTAGAAATAATGGAGGTAAATTAATATACAACATCTCTACAAGTCCAAAATATAATTTAATATAATTACTACATAGGTCGAAAAGAATGATCTGAACATTTGTGAAAGCTCTTTAGATGAGATAGAACTTATTGATAATAGTTATGTGGACCAAACTGTAGAGACGGCGGAGGTTGTGGTGGACGAAGTACATGAAGCACAAAGAAAAACAACAGAGTATTATGCAGAAGATGAAGGTGACGAAGAGTACCTAAAAGAGTACAAAGAAGATGTGCAGCAATCGGACGCAGACAATACGGGATCAAAAGGAGGAAAATGGAAATGCATAGAATGCAAACTTGTTTTGTGTGGCGATGTTTCTTATGAAGGTCATATGAATATGCACCGTTCATTGCGACCGTACAAATGTACCGTATGTCTAAGTGCATTTCGTTGCAAAAATAAACTGGATCACCATATACAACTGCGACATACACAAGAGAACGAGTCTCAAACCACCAACCGTATGTATTTTAAATTAGTATTTTTTTTATAATTTGTTGTAAAAATTTTTTTTTTCACCTGCAGTAAACAATTGTAAAAAGTGTACAAAAATCTTCGAAACACCCGAAGAATTACAAGAGCACCAGGAATTAATACATCCCGATAGTTATCCTGTACAATGTAGACGTTGTCCGTTGTTACCACCATTCGCGCGAACAAAACTAGCGGAACACTTTCGTAACGAACATCCAGCGGAACATCGAAAATACTTCCCCACAGTGGGTAGGCCACCAAATGAACCAGCCAAACCAACACCATGGCAATGTGAACTCTGCAAATGTTATCTGCGTTCAGAAAGCGCATTGCGTGATCACAGGCATACGCACCAGAATGAACGACCGCATGAGTGCCAATTTTGTGCGAAACGTTTTGTTACTACCAGTAATTTACGTCAACATATGCGTGGCGTACACACCGAGGAATATGAGAAGCTAGTTAATGAAGGCGGTGATACGATAGTGCAATGTGAAATGTGTAAAAAACAATTACTTAGACGAAATCTCGAAAAACATATGGCCTTACATGTGAAAAAGGAGCGCGAGGCGAAGGAGACTCAAACGAAATTCCTCTGTGCTTACTGCTGTAAGTATTTAAATATGTATACTATTAGTTGTAAGTAATCAAATATTTTTGCCCTTATATTTACTGATATATTAGTATTTTTTGTGTGTGTATGACTGTAAAGTGTGAGCTGGTGTCCGGTACGCGAAAAATGTTTTAAGTTATCAAAAAGCTGTGTTGTTTTCATAAAAACGTCTCATAAAATTCAACAGTCTTACGTAGATAAAATTAGTGTAGAGCATTTAAACTAGTCTAAAATCATTAATACACTTTTTTGAAGTGAATTACAACCGTTGGTTGGTCTATAAATATCTCTACAGCAAAGTTTTACAAATAGTTTTAGATTGTTGGCTGTTTACAAAAGAAAATGTATTTATTTGAAACGCCTACTGAATAATACTCGTGCTTCTTTATAATAAATAGTATTAAAATTGATTTCTAGGAGATTCCGATCTAGCTTTACAATTTTTTTCAAAGCCGAAACTTTTAATTATCCAAATTGTTTTAAAAATTAAGCTGTGATTTTTAGTAACATTTCAAAAAGTAAACAACAATATATGAACATGCTAAATATTTTCTCAGCACGCGAGTGTAAAAGTCAAAAATCCCTCAACCAACACGAGAAAATGCATCAGGGCGCATCACCGGACGTTATATATATTTGCTCGGACTGTGATCGTTCCTATGCTACACAGCATTTGTTGCAGCAACATCGCAAACAAGCGCACAAAGAACGAGACCACTTTTGTCCGATATGCGGCAATGCTTTCAAACTCAAGAATCAATTGGTTAATCACATGAAATTGCATTTGGAAAAAAATATCAAATGTCCACATTGTGACAAATGTTATGCGCGTAAATTCGATCTTGATGTGCATTTGCGTAGTCATACCGGAGAGCTGCCGTTCGCCTGTCATCTGTGTGAGAAACGTTTTGCAATAAAAGTGCGTTTAACATACCATCTACAGAAGCACTATGGCATAAAGCATCGTTGCAAGGAATGTGGTGCGGAATTCAATTCGAAACAGAAATTAAAAGCGCATAGTTTCAAGCACACGGGCATGCCGTATCGTTGCGAAAGATGTGATGGACATGGCTTTGCCAATCGCGATGTGTAAGTTTTGACAGAAAAGTGGCAATTGCAATAATTTATTAATTGAATTTTGTTTATTGCAGCTTTAAACGCCATCTGCAGCGTGTGCACTGCACGAGTATGAGCGACGAAGAGTTAGTTGCCATGTTCCAGCAAAACACTGGCAAGGCTACACGCATAAAACAGGTTGAATATTTTGACGAACATTCGCAAGGCACCGCTTCAAAAACCGCCACAGAAGCAGACAACACTTTGATTAATGCAGATGAAATTGCAATGGAATCGGAAGTGGTGCACAGCTGAAAGGAGTGCCAGTAAACATTTTGTACTTTTAAGTTGTATATACAGTGAACATCTAGCATTTTAGGCGAAATTAGATAAAATAAAAAGTACGTTAAATTTACCAGCATACATGCACCCTAAAAATATGTATCACTTTCATTTTTAATTTGACCCGAGTAACTTTTTCTTACCTTGCTATTCACTAAAACTTAAAAAAAAAATAATAATAAATCTCCAATTCCTGCTTTGCAGCACGTGAATTCTCGACTGCGAAATCGCTCAGTCTGCACGAACAAAACGTGCATCTTGTCAAATTGGAGGAGCCGAAATATGAATGTGGCATTTGTAAGCGTAAATGTTATCAACAGCGTGATCTCAATTGCCATATGCAGCGTGTGCATCTAGCGGAGCGCAAACACCATTGCAATGTGTGCGGTAATGCGTTCAAGAGCGCTTGGCAGCTGACTGCCCATCGGCTATTGCATGCCGAAGACAAGTCTTTTGAGTGCATACACTGTCAACGGCAATATACACGACAAGCGGATTTAATTGTGCACATGCGCACACATACCGGCGAGCTGCCATACGCTTGCCACCTGTGTGGAAGACGTTTTGCGATCAAAGTACGACTCACTTATCACTTGCAACGGCATGAAGGGGTCAAACATTCGTGCACCTATTGTGGAACTGTCTATTACAATCGTAATCAACTAAAGGAGCATCTCTTCAAGCACACTGGCATGCCTTATCGCTGTGAATTGTGTCCAGACGTTGGATTTACGCGCCGTTTGCGGTAAGCACATGTGTAATTGAGTGTTTAAAGCATGAGTGTAATTAAATATTTTTATTAAATTTACCTTCAGTTTTTCCAATCACATGCAGCGTGTCCATAATAAAATTCTAACAGCTGACGAATTGACTGCTGTGTTTGCGAAATACACGGGAAAGGCGATACATTTCAATACCAGCAACAAAGCTCAGGAGAATATGGACTTACAGGAGTTACCTGATTTCATTGTAGATGAAGAGAAAGAAGATGAAGATATGGTAAATGAAAGCTTAAATATTTAAATTAAATTGGTACAAAGAATGTATGTATGTATGTAGTTAAAATTAAATAAAAATAACAATATTTATTATATATGTATGTACGTATATGTAAATTGCAAATTTGAACCTATGTAAACATTAAATAAACAACAATAAATTATTTAAATTGCAAATAACATTTTTTTATAATTCCTGATTATTTAAAATTTATTTAGCTTTTCATATAAATATCACCATACAAGTTTAACAAAGGGAAGAGATGAGTGAGAGTAGATTGTAGGTCCTTGCCCCTAGGTTGTTTATACTGCATACATAGCTACTTTTGAAAAGTATCGCGGAGTTGAATTCTAAACTACAACTTTAGATACTCACCGATTTTACAAATTTACTCGTAGAAATAAATTTCAATTCAAGAAAATAATTCGGTTGATTGTTTGTCGAAAAATATCAAAATCTAACAAAACAAAAATGCATCAAAAGCATTAATCAGACATATGGGTTAGCACCACCAACACAAAGATGATCATCGCGTTATAGTATTCGTGTACACATTATGTATTTAGTAATTTTTATATTAATAAACTTTTGGTATTTATTCAAGGGATTAAATGCGAGCGCAGCCGCGGGGAGGGATAGTTTAAAAATATATGTAAATCATATTTTCTGTTCGTTGTACAATGTTTTAGTTTGACTGCTCTTGCTCTTGTTCTTGCTCCATAAGTTGCGCCTCCGACTGCAATTCTTCCAGAGTCTTCACATGTGGATTACGCCCAGTATTTGCTTTGAACATTGCACAATACTCCTCATCAGTCATAGTCATGTCGTGCATACGCAATAAATGTTTTCGAAAACTAAAAAATGATAATAATAAACGCATATCAACAATGGCCAGCATATTGGCAACATAAAATTACTTACACATCACGCTGCGCACAGCCGTATTCACATACAGAACATCGATATGGCATGCCAGTATGTTTATATGAATGGATTTTCAACTGTTTAACATGATTGAATTCCTTGCCGCACTGCTGACACTTCCGCTTGATGCCAGCATGACGCTGCAGGTGATAATTGAGGCGTACTTTGATTTTAAATCTACGATCACACAAATGACATTCATATGGCTCTTCGCCTGTGTGTATGCGCATGTGTACTTTCAGATCGGATGAGCGTATAAACTTTTTCTCGCACACGGTGCATGCGAAATTTCGCTCCAAGTGCAAACGTTTATGGCTGTGAAGCAAAACGTAACTCTTGAAAGGATCACCGCAAATATCACAGATAAATTTACGCTCGGACGTGTGCACGTTCTCTATGTGGTTTTTCAAATATTTCGGATCAACTTTTTTGTGGCAAATTGGACATTCCTTAGGTTCGGGTCTTTCACACATATGAACCTTCTTTTCGTGCAATTTAACAGAAGATTCAGAGTTAAATTCACGCGCTATAGCAATAAGAAAGAGTTATTGCATAAGTTATTGAAATTGTTTTTTTTTTTTTAATACTTACGGCAGAATGCACACAGAAATTTTCTTTTTTGATTCAAGGCATACTTGTGTCGTCTTTCGTGATGCTTAAATTCACTTGTTGGAATATCCTTATGACAATATGTGCAATTAATAAATTCACTGTTTGCTTTGTCATTTTCCATTTCCACCACCGTAGTACTGTTTTCACTATCAGCAACTGGTGTTGGTATTAAATCTCGATGTTTGCGTCTTTTGTGATGATAAAGCGAGTTTTGACTAGCAAAACGCATAGTGCAAAACGCACATTCAAATAGCTTATCCTCGTCGTTTTTTACATACTGGCGTGTATACTGGTTATGTTTCACTTTCAAATGTCCTTGAAGAGACCGTTTCAATCTGAATTGTCTGGAGCATAAGGAACACTTATATGGCTTATTTGCATCGTCGTCAACACCAATCGCAACTTTTAAGCTACTTAGTGAATGATTATGTATGCGTTTAACATGTGCCCGAAACGTACCATGTTTTCGAAAACTCTTTAAACATAATGGACAGTCAAATTTGTGATCCTTTACATGATAGGCTAACTCAAGTATGGATGAAAAATGCAGTTGGCAGTCGTCACATCCAAAACTATTATTCTCATCATTATTATTGCAACGCCTTTTCGTACGGGGAAAATATTTGAAATATGAAATCTTATGCGCCCTCTGAATATGTTTGGGTAGATCTTCACGTGGTAAGGATTCACTACACCATGTACATTGAAATGGTGATTCCGTGCTATGCACAATAGATTCATGAAGTTGTAATTCCGTGGGAAGCTCATAAACTTTTGGACATTTCATGCAGATGATATGAGCTAAAAATATAAACATACTTAGATATGCAACGAAAAGATTTAAAGATTAAAAGACCTACATTTGTGTAGATCAAATATATGATCTTTCATCTCCCTTTGCGTTAAAAATTTACAATCACATATTTCACAAGAATGTGATACGCCCGGCTTGATAACGTCACCGCTGTCGTCATCACTATTACCCTGCAGCGAAGATTCGGAATCACTTTTCACAACATGATCCTCCATTATTTTTTCAAAATCTTCAGGAATATCTAACTCTAACTCTACTTTTATTTCTGACACAGGTATAGCCACTTCAGCATCGCTAACAGTGTTTGAAGTTTCAGTTACGACAATTTGTTGTTCTGGCGTCGCTAAAGGATCATTTGTACATTCAACTGCATACTAATGAAAACAGATATTAATCTTAATATTTATGTGTGAGGCATAATGTCAAAAGTTTTCCTGTACCTGTGTAGTTTGGGTAGTAGTATAAATGTCTACGCCATCTTTTTGTAATGTCAAAATCTTTTTGAGTTCTCCATCGGAATTACGTGCCTTTTTTATAAAATTATAGGCATCATGTAGTTGTTCTGTGCACGTTGTACATAATATTTGTGGAAGTTCATCATTCGCTGATGCTTGCAATTGAGTGCATTCATTAAAGTAATCGTATAGGGTTTTACCATCCTCCGCAGTTCCGACACAATTCATATCCACAACTGTATGACAATCCACTTGCATGCAAGCACGGCAATGCATTTTTTATGCTTTGTTTTCGTTACAATTCTAATGTGTTCGCGATACAAACTATGATTACTTTACTTTACAAATTTATTTATGCTAATTAGTGATGATAGAACAATCAATACAATTTTATCGATGTTCCTGCTTTGTTCGATTGTTCTGCACTAATATCGATACAAACACTATCGAAACGACATAATATTAACAGCCACGCAAAAAACGTTTAAAAAATAAAATAAAACCAATTAAAATTATAAAAAACAAATTTATAAAAATATGGACAAAAATTTAATAAATAATTTAAATTGTTAGTGGTGTTCATTAAGTTTCGATATATCAGAAAATTATCATCAATGCTTATAAGTAATCAGAAAACAACGAGGATATAGCAAAACTAAACAACTGTGCCCCTCATATATGTAGTAGATTTAACCAGTAACATATCCCATCACGCGACAATCGAGTCTACGTAATTTTTATCCGGCCAAGAATTGTAAAACCGGCAGAACTTCTTTAATTACTTCAGGAATATTTTCTGCCGCTAGAAGAACAAGATATCATTCCCACGACCGTCGGATCTACGAAACCAGAACTGACTTCAGGATTATTTTCTGGAGCTACAATAACAGTAAGACATAAGATAGTTGAAGCAATATTACAATTTATTACGAAAATGCGTTTGGTAACTTAAAACTTATAAATTTAAAAAAATAATAATAAATACATACATATGTACATTAATTTGAATTATCTGACGTTTGTAAATTTTCAGTCAGCTTTTTCAGGTATTCAACATTTTTTACGCGAGGCGATTTACCAGTATTCGTTTTAAACATTAAATATAATTCTTCGTCAGTAATTTGTATGTCATGTTTTCGGAGCATATGGGTCGTTATACTGCAATAAAAATGTATACATTTTTTTCGTTTTCGTTATTTCAAACATTTTAAATTCACCAAAACTTACTATTCACGTTTGGCAGTTTGATAATGGCAAGCAGTGCATCTATATGGCATTTTTCCATTGTGTTCGAACGAGTGTCTTCGTAGTGTTGTGCCATCTTTGAATTCCTTGCCACAAACTTTGCATATTTTCTTTATATTAGCATGGTGTTCTAAATGATAGGTAAGGTGTACACGGATACGGAATTGACGATCACATAAATGACAAGCATATGGCAATTCGCCCGTGTGACTGCGCATATGCACTTTGAGGGCAGATGTTTCCGTAAATTTCCTATCACATACACTGCATGGCAAATGACGATCTGGCATATGCAACAGCTTGTGTCGCTTAAGTTGACTAGGACTCTTATAGGCACCACCACAAATATCGCAAATGTTATTACGTTCGCCTATGTGTACAATTTTAATATGATTTTTTATATAATCCGACTTCAATTTCTTCTGGCATATTGGGCACTCCTTAATATCTATTTTTGTATTGAGATGCTGACTTCTTTCGTGCGACGCCAACGACACGTTTGAACATAACACACGAGCTGGAATATTATTTGATTATTTTTTATATACGTAAAAAATAAAAATCAATACTTACGACAGTACGAACAGAGAAATGTCTTTTTTTCCTTTATTTGTGGAATATCTTTTCTTTTACTTTGTCCCTTTTTAACCGATTTATTTGGCGCTTGAACGGCATTTTCGTCTTCATTTTCAATAGCTTCGCCCTCTGCAATTGTGGCATCTGTGGTGGTATCCTCGTCTTCGTCTTCCGCAATCGAAGATTCCTTTTCGGTCGTTTTTTGTTTAGCTTTTGATCTTGTTCCTTTATTATGCTTTTCTTTTAGATGCTTATTGTAGGAGGCTAAATTTGTATAGCTTTTGTTACAAGCTTTGCATCGAATCGGCTTATCTTTGCTATCTCCCGCTAATGGTATAGCCGGGAATTGGCTTGCTGAACTGTTATGCAAACGTTTAACATGTAAATAATATGTACGCATTCTGTTAAAATTTTTTAGGCAAAATGGACATTTAAACAGGTGCGATCTAATATGTTCTGCCAAATCATTAACCGTTTTGAAAATTTTTTGGCAATATTTACATGTGTATTTTGTGGGCGATCGAACCTCCGTATCGTTTGCATGTCGTTTTTGTACGTGTGGGAAATACCAATAGTAGCGAGAATTATGAGTTCTTTGAAAGTGCTTGACCAGCTCATTACGAGGCAATAGAGGCTTTTCACTGCAGAAATTACATTGTACTGGTGAATCGGTTCCGTGCACAAGTTGGTTGTGAATTCTCAACTCAATTGGCATATCAAATATCTTTGGACAACTTAAACAAATTACTTCAGCTAAAATAGATAAATACGTTTAGTTGGTAAATATATTATACCCATGGACTTACATTTATGCTGTTGGGATACATGTTTTTCTAGTTCATTTTTATTTGTATAGGTACTACTACATATCTCACAATCATAATACACTTTTTGTATGGCCTCCGTTTCACTCTCATATTCGTCCTGCCGAAATGAATTACGTGTTTCGGTTTCATTTTCCATGATTACTTGCAGCTGTCCATCATTGTCATGCGGTGTGGTATCTTGAATTTCTGTGTTGTCCACCGGTATGCTTTCCCTTACGATTTCGATGTGTGTTTCCTCGTAAGATTGATTAGAAGAATCCTCAAAGCAAGACCTTTCCGTTGGAAATTCTTTAAAAGGTTCCACGGAAGATGAACTTAGAGCTACTTCTATGCTCGACTTTTCCGTTGGAAATTCGGTCAAACCTTTCTCCAAAGATTGATTTGTTTCCATCAAACCTCCTTCCAAAGATTGATTTGGTGATACCTCTAAGCTAGACTTTTCCGATGGAAATTCTACCAAATGTTCCTCCAAAGATCGATTTGGAGCTTCCTCTAAGCACGAATTTTCGCTTGGGAACTCCATCAAAGGTTCCTCCAAAGACCGATCCGGATCTTCCTCTAAGCAAGACTCTTCCGTTGGCAATCTCTCCAAAGGTTTCTTAACAGCCTTTAATGCTTCATGAAAACTCATATCTAAAGGATCATCTCTACTTTCTTCCGTATCCTATGATACAAATTTCAATAATTCTTATCCATTTCTACATTTAGCATTTATTTACCTCTGGCATACACAATTTTTCTGGTGAACTATCAACCGAATCAATTTCCAATTTTTGAGATAATAAAAGTTTTTTAAATTCCTCATTCGACTGTCGTGCACTTCTTCTAAAGTTATAAGCTATTTGAAGTTTTTGTGCACATAGTTTACATAGCGTTTTGGGCAGATGGTCATTTGCTGAAGCATCTAGTTGTGTACATTCATTGAAGCAATCGTAAAGGTTCTTGCCGTCATCCGTTCCAAGTATATTCATCTCGAACAATATTTGGCATTTACTTTGCATACACACGCGACATTGCATTTTTGTAATTAATTTAACATGTAGGATTAATAAACCGAATTAAATTTAAGCAAAATATAAATAAATGTTTGTTTATACTACCACCTGACCTACAATTGCTTGGATTATCTCAATAGTAATGAAATTGTTCTAATAAATTTATCGATAAAAAATCGATATAACAAACACTTGAATAGCAATGTTTTAACTAAAATAAATTATAATTACTTAAATGTATAAAATGGTATTACATTTTGTTTTGAACATTTATTTAACTATTATTTCAACTCCTTCCATTAAAGCCTGCAAAGCGGGGACTTCAGTTTCTGAGCAGTTATGTATCCGTTTAATCTGTCCGTAATACCTGCTCACATCAGTGCAAATCTTCGAGCAGAAGTGACTTTTGAACAAATGTTTTTTTACGTGATGCTGATGTTTGAAATCGGACGAATAAATTAGTTAACAATATAGGCACTGTAATCTAGTAGTATCGATTTCTATTTCGAGATGATCCGTTTCTCCTACATTTAAATTTGAACTATCTTCTTTCGTTTCAGTATCAGTCTCGTATGTCTCTATACCGGGACATATATTTTCATCATAACAATCATCTTCGTACCTGTCTTCTATCATATCCGCTTGTGACGTATTATTGTCGCTGCAGGAGCTGACTTGTAACTGTTCGATAATGGCGGTTTCATTTATTAACGCAGAATCGCACGAATAATCAACTTCTTAGCTGGAAAGTTGTTTCCAACCTTCCTCTCTTATAGGAGATTCTCTATCAGTTAGCTTTACAGCTTTCCGAACTTCAAAGAATTATATGTCCAAAGGATCGTTTGAGTAATCTTCAGTATCCTATTAAAAAATCTTTATCAAATTATTTTATTGCATAAAATAATAAATATATTTGTGCATAATTACCTCAATTAAATTTCCAGGTGATTGTGTATTAATTTTTTGTAGATTTAGAATCTTTTCAAACATATCATTAGACTCCAGAGCACATTTTCTAAAGCTATATGCTGTGTGCAGATTGTTAGAACAAGTTTTGCACAGTGTTTTAGGAAAGCTATCACTGACAGTTGCACGTAGTTGTGTACAATCATTGAAGTAGTCGAAAAGCGTTTGTCCTCCATCTGCTCCAGCAACACTCATATCAACTAAGTTGTTACATTTCGTTTTCATACACGCTCGGCATTTCATTGTTAAGCACTTTTAGATAAAGCTTTAATAATTTACAATACTTAATTATAACATTTATTATCTTATTTACGGCACTATATTCTTTAAAATAATTCAGTTATAAAGATACAGATGATTTGTAGAAAAGAAATTAAACTTTGCATATTTAACCCATTTACAACCAAGGTGTCAAAAAATAAGTTTATTTAAAATTTTCAGTTTTTTATTGATTTATACCATCGCAGAGATGAACAAAAAAAATTTTTTTTTTTTTTTTTTTTTCTTACATATACGAAAATTTTGCTGTACCCACACGTGTACAATGGTCAAAAGTGTATAAATATTTATGAGTGGGCTATTTTAAAACAGTCTCGTTCCACGCACAAAGCAGTACCACATAGCTCGCAAATCCACCTGATTCGTTTATGACAGACTCTGCACCTAAGAGGCTTGAGGATTCTCTTTGGAAAATGTGCTTCTCCAGCTGTAGAAACACTTGGAGCTAACGCGCGCTTAGAATATCTTTTCAATGTGTAGTGTCGTAGGTAGTATCGCGTAATATACGTTGAAACTCAAGCAAATCTTTGGTACTATTATTCACGTCTTTGTACAGCTTCCAAGCGTTTACCATTGTGGAGCACATCATCGAAGTAAACAGCGGCCACCACCATTTTTTGCCTCGAATCCCAATTTTGTATGCATTTACGGCTTGATCATGTAGATCAACACCGCCCATACCGTGGTTGTAATTTGAAAGTAAATTTGGCTGAGGTATACTTATCTTTTTTTGTTCCAGTTTTGACCAACGCTTTACGTATTTCAATGGTTCAACAGTATCAAAATTAGTTCCCATAGTTACGACATTATTTCATTTCATTTATGTTATCTTCATCACCTTCCTCTTCGTCAGTATTGACATCGACATCAGGAGGAATCATAACGATATCGACGTTATCTGCCTCATCATCATCCGCGATGTCAGCTAAAGCCTGTGAAAGTTGTTTATAACTCTTTCCATAAAAACAAGAAGTGGAAATAGCCATCCTAACCAAAAGATACAATTTTTTATTTTACCTACACATTTTGCCATTGTACCTAAGCGGGTACACAACTTTTAAAAGGCACATACCTCAAATAAGAATAGGTTTATCAAATGGGTTTTTTTGTAAAATTGATCTCTTTAGTCTTATCTCACACAACACACAATTTTAAAACTAACAACTGAGAGATAATAGCTCATCAACAGCAAAATAATGACTAAAGGCACAAAATCACACAATATGAAAAAACCGCACAGAAGTTGACGCCACAAAAAGTGCCGTTATGAACTCGCGTGAAGCGAATGTATTTTTTTGTTGTTTCTAGGAAGAAAACTATACATATGATCAAAAATTTGTATGCAAATACTTAGCATTGAGTTACGCCACATGCCTAAACTTGACGGATTTTCTGTACACAAGCGAGTACAATGGTTGTAAATGGGTTAACGTCTGTAAACAGCTGATCACTGATAAGAGGAATGTCTTTGTAATCTGGTAGAGATGTGTTTACTTTCGATTATTATACAGTTATCAATAACATCCCAGGAAATTACGGTTACCGAGATTTCTATACAACGCCTTGCGTAAGAAGAGATAAATGATGACAAATACAGACGAGTTTCGGTTAGAATTGCCAATTGGGCCCTATATCTCATAGAAATTGTAACAGAAATACCTGTTACCACTGTTGTCTAATTAACGGATGATTTTGGAGCTTCCAGGGTAAATTATAACAATCACAAATACTTTTTCAAGACAATTGGATCTACGAGATTTATATTGGGCAAAGCACCATCAAGCAACTAATAACAAAAAATTTATGAATGATATATTTATTTGTAAAATAAATTTAGTGTATTTGATCTTCAGTCAAAAAAAAAAAGTTAATAATTTGACACAGTATCTTAGTATTAATATTTAAAGTAATTAAAATTTGATTACGAATATTTTGTTGTACTCATCTAGTAATACATAATCAATTAGCGAAGTATATAAACTAAATATAAAGAAATAAATAAAAAAAAAAACTCTAAATGCGTTAAATACATAATACATATTTATGTATACCAATTATATTAAATGGGGGACAATGGCAAACGAATTGAAATCGCTTTAAATTTAGGAGGTGAGTGTGCTATCAATACATACTATACAATTATAAATGATAAATAACGTTATATATGTGAAAAAATGGGAACAATTTTACGATAAACATAATTAATATAATCCGTTCAGGTTTAGTTAATTAATACATTTCTAATTTTTTTTTGTTTTTGTAAATTTATGTCATAATTGATGTGTAAAATTAAAGTACCCAATTTAAGTACTATTTCTTAAGCATTAACGCTTCATAATAAATACTTGTAATATATATGCTGCTTTTTTGTAGTCATTGTTGGCACTAGCTAATTTTTGCTCTGATCTACTTTTATTGTATTGGAGAAGCTCAATTTTTCACTTGTTGCAAAAATTTTCCATGATAAAACATTTAGTTGTTTTTCTTTTTCGGTTTCTTAGGATTGCGCGAGCGAGACTTTGCCTTGCATAACGGGCAAATGGGCGCATTACGATGTATTTGTTGGTGGCAAGATAGACATGACTTCATAGGTGGCGGTTGTTGACGCAGGTTAACATTAAAATCTGAACGAAATGAAGGATGATGACCAATACCAATAGCCGGTGACTGCTGTAAACGAGATGAAGGTGGAGGAGGCGGCGGTGGAGCAGAAAAATCGCTTTTACCCAAACGTACTGCTGCAGCAGCAGCGGCAGCATTGCCTGTGCCGGGTGGAGCAGGTGGCATGAAAGCATGCCCACCAGTGGGTCCAGTACCACCGCCCGTTGGCGGTAATGCAGTGACTGTAGCTTCCGGAAGAAGTGGGTGTCGGGGATGAGGTCGTGCCAACGATGTAGGCTGTGCAGCAGCAACAGCAGCTGCAGCGGCGGCACTCACCTTTAAAAAGTTTGTTTGAAAACGATCTTTTGATATTGGACTGCCTTCTTCTTCGTGTAAATCACGTAGAGGACTTAAGCCTAAGTAGTCGCGGCGCATATGATCAATTTGATATTTAAGAGCCAGATAATCTTCATATACTCGGTTTGCCATGTCAACGGAACGCGTTTGATTTTCCTTTGTTTGTTTTATTATATTTTCCATATCGTTTATATCAGCATGTATTTGTCTTAGCTCTTCGACATGTGACATTTTTTCTTCTAACAAATGCTCCATTTCTTTACGGTATTCATCCAAACATTTTTCTTCATCATCACTTATTTTCACCTCTTTGATTATTTTCAATTTTAGTTTTTCTAAAGCAATTGTTTTATCACGTATATCCTTGATCGCTTCAAGCTTGGCATAATAGTGGCGCTCATTGGAGCTGGAGATATCGCTGGTGGCCATTTTTTCTTATTAACCCCTTTCTGTTAGTGTTTGCGTTGGTCGATTTGGTGGTAGGGGATTTCTTCACAGGAGTTCCGTCACGTCACAAAAGATGTTGTAGGCTTTGAAAAACACTCACACAACTCAGATACAATAATTGTATTGCATATTTATCAGTATAATAATATTATATGAGTAATATTATATAAAATTCACTTATTAAAAGTAATTTCCAAAATGTTAAACTTTTCAATGTTGTGTACAAAACTCAGTTCTTCTTCTTTTGATAAAACTAACTCACAATAGTACAGCAAAATATTCGTGTTTTGATAGCCATGGTAGCACGGTAAATTTTTAACCTAAATATCTATTTTTATTACAATTTAATTAAAAACGGAAGATAAAAAATTGAAGCTTTCATTAATTTTGAGAAGATCCAAGTTAAAGCTGTCTCCAATTCTTACAGTACTGATGGGCCGGTTTTCGGTACAAATAATAGATCTCAAAATACATAAAATAAAATGTTGTGGTAACATTGGTTTTGTCGTTGTCATGGCAATGGTGTCTGGGAAGATTAAAAAGGACTAAAAGATTTTGTTAGATGTGTTTCCTTTGAAAAGAAATTGAAAGGTTTTATTAGATGTATTCGTTTAAAAAAAAGGAATCTGCTTGCTAACAAACATGAATTCGCCTAGCCGCGCTGAAATCCACTTTGAAGACATGCGATGCTGTCGTTCCTGTCTGTCTGTGGCTTCAGAAGATGAGCTTGAGGATTATATTGATTTGCTGGAGACTTTTACCACTGATTGTACAACGACTACCTTACTAGAGGCTTTCAATAAATGCACTTCATTAAATGTGCTGATAGAAGATTTTATTATTGAAGGATATCCGCCTTGTCATTACATATGTGGACGTTGTCGTTTAGAACTCTCGCAAGCTAATGAGTTTATAACTCGAGCGCAACTAAATAATCAGTTATTAAAAGAACAATATAACAGTGCCAAATCCGTACATTCGCCAATAAGTGATACTGAGATTCTTGAAATTGAAATTAAAAATGAATCGCTTGCTCAAAAATCAGAGCATGATGAAAAAGCAGATGAATTGAAAACTGTGGTAAAAAGGGAATATAACAGTGCCAAATCCGTACATTCGCAAATAAGTCATACTGAGATTCTTGAAATTGAAATTAAAAATAAATCGCCTGCTCAAAAATCGGACCACGATGAAAAAGCAGATGAATTAAAAACTGTGGTAAAAAGGGAATGCTATAAAATTAATAGCGCTTTACTAAAATAATACTAATTTTTAGAGTTTTACAGAGGTTGAGTTTGACAACCCGAATTCTCCCGAGCCGGCTGCCAGTGAGATCCTTGAGCCGACGGATGATGATATTCAAGAAGATAACGATATTACGCCAACAACACTAATAAGTGTTGAGCGCGTAATTTGTAACAATGATAAAAATTCTGTAAATAATTCACAGACATCGATAGGTAGTAATGAATCTGTACTAAGTGCTAACATCTCACGAAATGAAGACGACACAAATATGGAAGAAACCGATAAGGCTTATTTTGAATTCAAATGTGAGTTTTGTACATGCATATTCGAGTTTCAAAGAGATTTACTGCAACATTATGAAATAGATCACGGTATGTAAAATGTCTTTTTGAATAACTTTCAGTTTTAATATTATGCAATGCTCCCTTATGTTGTATAGCGGACAAAACTCTCAATTTTCCCTGTGACATTTGCCAAAATCGATTTGTAACGAAAAATGCTTTGCGTCTGCATCGACGTCAGGTGCATCAGAAAGATGAATATCTGGATTGTGAGCATTGTGGACGTACCGTATTAAAAACATTCTTAAACGTGCACTTGAGACGCCACAAACAACTTAAATTCTTATGTAGCAAATGCCGTAAGTTGCAAACAATATTTTGCACTCTTCTAAAATAATTAAAATTTTATTTCGTTTCAGCAAAAAGATGTGTTTCGCGTTACACACTCAAAAAACACATGGAATTGCACTCCGAGGAGCGTGATCGCAATATTGAATGCGATTGTGGTAAACGTTTCTATTCATTGGAACATCTGCAATTACATCAAACCATTCACATTTCACCCGAAGACAGAGCAGTATTCGAATGTAGTGTTTGCTCCAAAACATTCTTACGCAAAGCGAATCTTGGTTTACACATGCAAATGCATCGCGGCGAGACTATGGATTGCCCACATTGCGATAAAAAGTTTGTAAGACGTAAAGATCTTGAAATACATATACGTTTCCATACTGGCGATTTTCCATACTCTTGTTCGATGTGTGACCGAAAGTTCGCCATTAAGGGACATCTTAATTACCATGAGAAACGTCATCTAGGTGTGCGTTACAAGTGTGACGAATGCGAGAAAACATTTATAAATCTGGCCGGTTTGCGACAACATCAATATGAGCATACGGGTATGCCATTAATGTGTAGTGTTTGTCAGCGTGGCTTTCCAACTAAATTCAAGTAAGTAAAAACAACGTATTTATACCCTGAACAAGTATGTATATTAAGTTTGTAACAAGCAAAAAAATTAAGAAGCTTCTCATTTGTTGAAACCACCGATATCGGATCATTTAATCAAAATCAAGTTTTTGTATGTAATTTCGCATTTGTGAAGGGTATTATAGCTTCGGTGCAATCGAAGTTAACATCTTTCTTGCTTTATGTATCTATATACACACACACGCCTATATACACAATTTCAAATACATTAGAAGCATCATCACAATGTTTGATTTTCTGCTTTGTCATCTTGAATTAGTTGCTTGCTGTAGTATACATATCTTTCGCTTTTTTCAGGATTCGCCGCCATTTGCGTAACGTACATAAACACCTCTTTAAGAAAACTGACTACTCAGATGCATTAGCAGAACAGTATATAATCGCAACGACCAATTCAAATCAAGCAATAAATAAAGAAGCAGAGTCCGTACATGTACTGGAAGACTCAATCGAAATGCTTGAGGAGCATGCCGAAGACATTCCATTAAATATGCTGTCCGTTTAAGCTGACAATTTTGGATTAAATATTATGGAATATTACTAGTCACAAATAGAAGTAATAATTGAAAATGTAGCCAAATTGTTTTAAATAATATTTATTAAATACCTAAATATAGTATTTAACAGTAATAAAAAAACATCATCATTGATGCCGTATACATTAAGCTACTTATGAAAAATAATTAAGAATATATTTGGGTGTGCTGCACTGCTCAGCAGCCCTCCAACTCAGGTGGTATTGGAATGTCATTATGTGCCGCAAATTGCAGCAAGGCCTTGTATTTGTTCTTCCAGTTAGCTATGTCCTTGCGACATTGTTCATTGTCATCGTGCATGGTTTCCAGTTCAACCCATTCATGCGATTTTTCTGTCTCCAAGACATCCTTCTGTTCAATACGCTTGATACGGCAGCTAGCCGCATAACCACGATTTTTTAGCGTACGACGCCGTTGCTTCATTCGCACAACTTCCTCACGATTGAGCCCGCGTGACTTCAATGTGCGATTAAGGTCCCGCACTGATATGGACACCAGTTCATCGTCGCTTATGTCGGGTATAGGACAGGGCGAAAGTGGTGCCTTTGTATAATAAACAAATTAAAAGATGTTAGTAACTCTCTCTGATTCTTTGTTTTCACATAATTTGTGAGATTTTCTTGATAATTCATTGCATTTACGTAAATTTGATGTGTTACCATTGATGACTTTCGTTCACGTCGATGCTGTCCATCCATTTCGATTGCGCAGTAGTCAAATTAGTTGACGTAGAAAAATAGCAAGTTGTTTTTATTAGATTCGCCTTGAATTTAACAAATTACAGAACTTACACCACAGATAAAACTTGCACACTTCGAAATAAATACAAATACCTGAATAATAACTTCAAATGCAATTACAATTTAGAAACTTCTCCAACAATATAAACACGAATTTTACCATTAAAGCAGGTGAAAAATATATGAGACCTTTTCACTTTTCTTTATCAACAATAGCTGCAGGGTTGCTTCGATAGGCGTTAAAAGTGGTGAAGTAATGAAACTCACCTTTCGAAATTGCCATATTGTAAGTTTTGGCTGTTAAATTATTACAGTAGTAGATAATAATTTATTACAAAATAAAAAAAAAAAAACTGATGTACCGTTTTAACTAAAGCTGAAAACATAATTGACCAACAGTTGTTATGGATTCTTATCATGGACGATTTACTAGTATTGCTAACAGATAATGGTATTCGGTGTCAAGGTTACGCGGATGACATTGTATATTTGAGAACACTTTCTGTGAATTTTGAGGTTGATTTTAACATGAACCCCTCTAAGCCGAACATCGTCCCGTACACGAGACGTAGGTTTCTGCCCGGCCTCAGGAACCTTACACTTGGGGGCAGACAGTTAGATATGGTCAAATATCTTGGTCTCACGCCGGATTCAGCTGGACGCAGCATGTGGACCTCACCTTGCCCAAAACGAGCACTATTGGTATGAAATCGGCTTTCTAGAAAGTTCTGGAGCTGCAGGCCAAGGATTGCATGTATCTGCATGTCGGGCGCAATGCGTACTTGTTCGATGGCAGCACTTGAAGTCATCGGTCAGGAATCCAAGCACACACTTCTACAAATGTCAGCAGAAGGATTTGACAGATGTAAAGTAATCTCGTCCCAGCGGGCAAAAGAGTTAAGTGGTACCACCCATTGGCCCTTCTCCCAAGGGACAACATTACTTAAAGTGTTAACTTCACCAAGAAGTTCAAGGTTATCCTTGGCAGCAAGGCCGAGTGGAAGAATTCCACTCTCGAGCTACTCCTTATTGATAGTACGATCAAGAAACCTTGCAAGGATTGCAGGACCGCGCACCAGTCTCATTCTATGAGATCAAATCGCTACTGGTGAAGGAGTGTAGAGAACGGCTGAATAGTCTAGCAGAATGTAACCATGTGCACCTCATCTGCGTGCCCGCTCACAAAGGTATAGCCGGGAACGAACTGGCTGATGAGCACGTCTGCTCCACAGCATCCACTAACCCTTCACTGGTGTGGGTTCCCATACCATAAATAAGTTGCTCCGCAAGGAAGAAGGAGTAGGCAGAGAGAGGCATTGGCAACAACTACATGGCATGCGGCATGTCAAGTTGCTAATGGGAGGCAGAACCTCAGCAGTTTGAAGTTTGCAATCAACCACCCTTGGGATAAACTCAGATGCATTTTACACTCTCCACTGCAAGCTGAAGACGCATGTACACAACATGGCCTAGCTTCTTGCGGTTCGGTTCTGCGCCAGGGAACCTGAACATCCTGCCAATTTTCTGCACAGCAGTTTGTAGCCGCATGTTTAAGGTTCTTTGATCCATGTTTCTAAACAGGGACCACATCGCTTCGTTAGCACACAGCAGATTAATGGACTTTATCAATATGCTGGGGTTAGTTGAGTCTTTGTGATTTAGGAGAGGGCACAATAGACCTATGGTCACGGTACATTCCTCTCTATCAATCAATCAACCGTTAGGACATTCAACGGAAAACGTTTTTTCTGGATCTTTCAAGAACATTGTTTCGTCTAAACTATGCAAGTCGAATAAAAATTTAAATAAGACAATAAATTTTTTAAGAAGGTTATGATATAGTAATCCGATTGAACAATTTTTGCAGTTTGTAGGATATTTGGAATGGTTGAGTGTTCGAACGGCAAACTAGGCTATAGTAACTCCCATTCGAAAATTTTTTCGGAATTGTAAGATTCCTTGGAAATAATTTATGCAAATTGAATTAAAGATCGTTTGACAAAAAAAAATCTTTCTATGCAAAGACTTGTTAATCGGTCGGTTTTATGGCAGCTGCATTCTATATATATTATGTATTTTGGTCGATAAAGAAGAATGTGATTTTGAGAAAAAAACTGGTGAATTCGACAGACATGCGAACGTCGCTAAATAGACTCATTCAAAGTGGTTAAAATGCGATCCTCCAAAAGAAAAGGTGTAAATTTATTCGCTGGATATAGTAATATTTCAAAAGTTGGACACAGAGACCAACCATTTATGTAAGAAATACATGTTCATTTTATTTGATAAAGAGACCGATTTCAATCTGAATTATATGAGTTATTTTTTATACAAATTTTGAGGGTCCTCAATTCATTTATTTATATCTGAATTCATATGTAGTTATTGTTTAATACAAATTTTGAGGGTTCCTCAACTTCATCTCTTATTTTATACAATTTATTTAAAACTTTAATAAAAATTATGAAGCTTTACACTATAAGGAATAGGACGTATATTTAGGTATACTGTACTTAAAAATTATATATCACAGTTAAATTTCAAACGATAATTATCTAAAATATTAAAAAACCAAGTCTTAGCCAAATGCCATGCGGAAGAAGGTACCCATAGGCATATCGAACTCTGGTGCAAAATCCAAAATCGAAGCACCGCCACTGTTTAGTTGATAAGGATTACTGGCAGGTCGTAACTCCGATTGATGAGTCGGATAATCACATTGTAAACTGAGCAGTATGAAGAGTATGCCGGCAATTGCCGCGGGGAAGTATTCGACGAATCTATTAGACATGACGCGTTGTTGTTCGGCAAATAAACGTTTCAAATAAGCGCTGTTTGTTGTTTTGCCGGTTCCGCGTACGCTGGAAGTGCTAGTGCGCTCCGAAATGAGAAATATCAATAGCCACCGTTCGTATTTATAGTTATGGCGGAGAGCGCGCGAAAGTAATATTTACGTGCTGATGAAGCTTTCGTATTTGCAAAATGTAATGTAATGTAGATATGTGACTGTGAATTTAAGCTCACTATGGGTGGGTACATACATACATATCTACGTACATATACATACATTCATGCTCATGAAGCTTATGTTTATTCGTATTTCATATTTATGCGCAGGTGGGAATTTCATCAGCCGGCGTATGGGAAACACCTCAAGACTTGGGAGTTTTCTTCTTTTAATTTTACGCTCTTCAGGAACTCTATGAATTTATTAATGGATTTGAAATATGTAAACTAAGAATCTTTAATTACATAGCGTATGTAGATCAAAAGTGGTAAGCGCGAAACAGGAAGTTTAGTTCCAACCGAACAGAACTGCAAGGTATTCCGAGTTGATAGAGAGAGTAAGAGTGTCACAAATAACCTGGACTCCCTTCTCGAAAAAATTTAAAAATTATGTTTTATGAAAAACTATTTAAACTATTTTTCAAGAAATTTTCCATTTCGAAATTTTTGCCTAAACCACCGGATCAAATTTGACCCGGATTGGTCCATTTAAACTGGGCACGCGCATAGAATCAGTAAAAGTTGGTTCGAAAGTTGGTTTCTCCAATGAAATAATGAGAGTCTACTTTATTACAAATATTTGTATCTCATAATCAAATTTGACCCGGACTGGTCCATTTAAACTGTGCATGCTCACGGAATCAGTTAAAATTTTGTGTTTCCAATGGAATCATGGCCACGGAATCATTAAAAGTTTGGCAGAAGTGTTTTGGGGATTCTACTGTATTACGAGCGTAAATATTTTAGTGGGACAAAGTATACGCTGAAAACTTTTCTCATCCAGGTTGTGCATACATGATAACAAAGATGTCCATTAATATACTCGAAAAGTATGTTTTTGCCAGTCCGGGTCAAAATTGATCATATGGTATTTTTGATAAAAAAGGCTAGTATAATGCATGAATAGATTTCTTTTTGTTTTCCATTGTTTACTTTAGTTATCAGGTAAGGTTGTCAGTCCGGGTCAAATTTGATCATATGGTTTATTTGATAAAAAATGGTTGGTATAATGTATAGATAGCTTTCGATTATATTTGGGACGGATTTTCACAAAAATATTATTTGTGTTTTATTATGTCATGCCACGCCTACTTTTTAGAAATTTTCAAACTGACGAAACATGCCCTTCATCGCCGTAATCCACCATTATAATTTTAGTTTTTGTTGTTGCTTAATTAATGAGTGATTTACAGACTTATGTAACTCTTTATAACGGTTATTGTATTAACACTAATTTGTGGGTGTGGTAATGGTCCGACTCTGCGCGTATGCAATAACAGCTTTCTTATGGCGGAAAGAAACCCATGCAACAGTACGGATAGACTGACTGGCTAAATCAATTAGTCTATTTTACATGAGCATTTGTATACAATACATCTATAATACATATGTATCTCGTGCTATAAGGTGTTACAAAGAACCGATTAAGATCAGTTGGCGTACATACATACATATGTACGTTTGTGCTTCCATATTTACATATTTATATTAAGCAATCGATCGCACTGGACCAACATGCCTACACATGATTTCGAGCAAAGCAAGAAATTGTTGGTATACTTCTTGCATACATGTAAAGGAATAATCGTGTAAACAGATCTACACACATACTTACATACATACATACAAGTATGTATGTAAATTTGTTATTGTGTTTAATTAGCACTAGACTTTGTTTGGAACACTCGTCTGGCGAAACTTATGACGTATGTACATTTGTATGTATGTACATACATATTTGTGTATGCATTTTAAAACAATTTCATTGCAGCACTTGCAAGTTTATTCATGCTCACTATTGCCACAACTGAAATAAAAATGAATGAAAATGAATTAGCGATTGTTTATTAGGAATTTATAATATGGAACTGCAAAAGCCATGTTTGTAAACAGCTTTGTCATGTTATCAATATACGAGAGTATATTCGTTATAACTGTTTTGTTTAAATAAAGTATAAATAAATAAAAATAATTATTAATTGTAGCAAGGACATATTGGAAAGAAACAGCAGGGCGTATGAGTGACTTTTGCCCAGTAAATTTATGGCTGAATGAAAAATTGTCTTGTAATTTTTAGTCTTTAATTCAACATTTATCGCTTCACTTTGTCGAGAATACAGATTTTTCATTCAAATGGTTGAGATGTACATACATACATTTATACGGATGGCTTGATGGAGAGCTTTATCGGTGCGGGGATATGCTTTCCTGAGTTAAGCTTAAGACAGCCTTTTAAGCTGCTGGACCATTGCAGTATACAATATTTCAAGCAAAACCCTTTGCTATTGGAAAAGCCTCGAAGCTAGTCTCTTCAGGCTTAACATCTACGTGGACAGCCAAGCAGCAAACCAAGCTTCAACTTCGTCGATTGCCAAGCGTGGAGTATGGTTGTCACCGAGAAAATGTGGTCAACATTAGAAAACCATCTATACGAGGAGGCTGATAGATCGACAAGACTGCAAACAAGTCAAGGTAAGGTACAGAGCAACAATGGATTACTTGTGCCGCATTGACACGGCATGAGGCGGTATGAGACACTGGCAGAGGTATCTATAGTGTAGCCAAAGATTTATTGCATTTCACGTAAAGTGCAGACATCATAAAGGATGACTACTTTTCATGGATTTCGAAATCGAACTTCATCTGCATCACAAAGAATAAAAACTGGTCTAAATAACTTATAAAGTAACCTATACAGTAATAAAAATTACTATTAATTAACCTATATAGTAACCTATACAATAATAAAAATTACTATTAATTAACCTATAAAATAACCTATACAGTCATAAAAATTACTAATAATTCTCAAAAATTCCATGGTTTTAGGTTGCTACATTAGGTGGGCCCCTTAATGCCAAGAACCAGTGATAATTGTTAACAGTTTGTATGCCGACCGTGCTTGGATTCGAAAAATCTACGTTATTGCCTTCTCAAATAACAAGTGCGCTTTACTCAAGAGATTTCACGTTTGACAAATAAGAAATGGGTTTTCCTAAAGACAGTATTTCGTTTTGAATCACTTAAAAGTTATAATGAGCACAAACTTTTGCACAATTATTTATTGCAAAATATTTTATATGGAGTTAAGTATTATGTGCCGTCACCAACCCTACCGCCCCAGCAATTAAATATGCAATTCAATGGTAATGGCTTTTGTATCCGCTGATTCATAATAAAATAAACTTGTTTTAAGCAAGCTTTCGCATTCCCGCGAAACACAGCATTAGATATGTATTAAATAATTATTTGTCGGAAAAGCGCGGTTTTTAGCCAAACGATTTCTTAGAATTTGCTTAACATAAAATTGCGAAAATATGTGTGGATACAGATCTATCTGTGGGAGGTAAGTAGTAATGAAATGCATATAAATATGAAAACATTTTGGTTACAACTATTTCAATTGAAAGAATGTTATTAATTGCCTTTTATGAATAATTTCTATAGCGGATCTGAGTCTGTTCTACATATATTTAAATAACTGTGGCACTTAATACGATTTTAAGACGAAAAATCGAAACGAAAGAGAATTCGTAGTTTCCTCGTAATCAAAGAACTTGACTGAACAAATTCGCCTTATCTAATACTTCTATTCTTGGTTTTTTTGAATTGGCTTCCAAGAGCAAGCAAACGATGTGACATATGTATGTATGAATTCAAAAATCTTATTCGAATGAGTGAAAGTTACTTTGCAATACTAAAAATGCATTTAAAGCAGAAAAATACCCATTCGGTCTATAAATAATTCCTCCATGAACCCATGTCCTATTTCTTATTATGAATAAAGGAGGGAATTAAATGGGTTTGGTAAAGAACGAGCTCACACATAACACGAAACTTCGTAGTTGTAGACAATTTAGTAAATGAATAGGAAATAAGGTGCTCTATCGATGAATAAAATTGACATATTATTAATCTTGGAAAAATTCTATGCCATCTCGTATTTATCGAAAGGGTTTTATCGTGTACTCTGGTCTCAATAGACGGTTCTGTAAATGAAATCGAATATTATTCATAGGTGCCGAGTTGCCTGCTATTAGCAGAGGCCTTCACCACGTTAGAGCGTTCAAGTAGAGTAAAGTAGCTAGACTTAACTTTATGTCCGGAATTCTCGCTAACTTGGAGTGATTGCCCAGATATGGCGGAGAGTTAAATTATTTAAGTGCCGGTTCACACACCGAATATTTTGGGTCTCAAATGTTTTGTTTTTTGTAGGCGAGGGAACGCCGAGAAGATCCGAAGGGACTGTGCCGCTAGTGCTCGAGCCATACGTTTTGAATTTTTGTTCGTACCAGTTTGCTGCTACCCCATACGGCATTGCTTTTCATTCTGAAATTATTTCCATGGTTTCAATTACGAAAATTTGAATTCTGTTATTTTTTTATAGCCTGAAAAGGTTACATTAATTTACCACGTTTTTTCTTATTTGCAAATATGCACAATATAATTGAAATATTTTAGGAAAGGGTAAATACTCGGGCTGCCGAATTTGTATTGCTCTTGTGAACGCAATGAACGACAGCAAGAGAGTATTTTCCAATAATGAGCGGTAAAAGAGTCCTTGTTTAATCTCAGTCTGAGTTGTTAAAATCAAGAACAAGAAGAAGAGTTTCATTTGCCTATTAAAAGATGATTCAAGTAGAATTATTTTTTTTCAATAGCTTTTTTTGACAGATCACGCGTGAGTAGAGCATACTATTTGCAACATCATCACCCATCTTGAGGCCCAGCATTAATTTTTGAGTAATATTCAACCGAATAGACTACGTACAGCACGCAGTGAAGAAAATATAGTAGCCGTAGCTAAGTGTGTACATGAAGACGATTCGGGGCCATTCGCAACAACTCGGACTGACATGTGGAACGACTTGGCGGATTTTACGATCTTGAGATCTCAAATTGAAAGCGTACAAAATTCAGCTTGTGCATGAACTGAAGCCGATCGACCTTCCCAAGTGTTATCCTTTCGCTCTATGGGCTCTTGAAAAGTTCCAAGAAGACCTGATGTTTTCAAGCCAAATTTTTTCAGCGATGAGGTCCATCTCTGGTTCAATGGGTATGTAAACAAGCAAAATTACCACAATTGGGATGAAGAGCTACCTGAAGAGATTCAAGAACTGTCATTTTATCCAGAAAAACGGTTTGGTGTGGTTTGTGGGCCGGTGGAATCATCTGTTCATATTTCTTCAAAAATGATGCCAGCCATGGCGACCTTTATCGCGCCATGACAACGAACTATTTGATGCCTTGATCGTGATGTGGGCGATATTTGGTTTCAACAAGCTGTCGCCACTTCCCATACATCGCATCAATCAATGGATTTATTAGAGAACCTTTTGGTGAGTAGATAATTTCACGTTTTGGGCCGGTCGATTGGCTACCAAGACTAAAAATGTTCGAACGAGTTATCGAAAAACGAACTCAATGGATGAATCATCTGAGACGTCAACATTTTAAAGAGATAATCTTCAAAAAATAAATGTTAAAGAATGTTTTTCAAATGATAATAAACATTTTCAATTAAATCTGAAGTTTCTTTAAAAAAGTAGCGAACCTTGAAATGGATCACCACTCATTGTAAAATTATTTATAGTTTTCATCAGAGCAAGCTGGCCCTCGGTGCTGGGCAGAATGCTCTGCAGTTTTTTTTACTTAGCGACCAGGAAAAGTCTTTAATTTTCCACAATTAAATTTTCCTTCCATAACTTCTGTTTGAAAGTATTAATTAACTCCAGGCTTAACTTTTTACACCGTTATTAAGTTAAATTAAGGTTAAGTTAAGGTGAGATAACTTAACTAAATTTCAGAAATCGCTTTGCTTCTTCGAATTTTTTGTACTGTCTTTGATTTTATTTTTTTTGGCAAAAATGCCAAACGATCGATTGCTAATTGCGGCCTGATTACTAAGCAAATTTATATGTACATATTTAGAAGGCGTGAGCTTTCTCTTTTCTTATCACAAAATTGTTATCTTGAATTCACAAAAAAACGTTTGAACAGATGTATGTTGTTTGTGGTTAGTACGACGTCAAATGAGTAATTGTGGTAATGATAGTAGTTGCCGTTATCACCAATACTTAATTATAACAAATGATGAAATACACTTAACTTTTGTTTGTTACAAATATTTTTTTTTTATTTTTTTCTTTACTTAAAAATTACATCTGTATAAATAACTTAATCCACTTAACTCTAGCATCACAGTGCATAATTCGCTTCGAATATTTTTGTTATTGTTATTGTTTACATTCTTAACACAAGAGATTCACATTATCACCGGTTGTCGCAAATATTTCTGCTGCATCATGGTGAAAATGATTTCGTATAGACCCATTAAATTCCAATCGAAGTTGAAAAGTGATTCGGGTTGTACCGTTAGGCTGGACAATTTGACAATATCCGATTCGAGTTCGAGTGATTTCAGTGCTTCGCAGAAGCTGTCACAATTTCGGTAGTCTTTCTGCGTCATCGGCAGCGCAGACAGATCGGTGTGATTGTGCGCCACAATTTGTATATCGAGAACTCGTGGATAAACCGCTGCGGTGGGCGTTGCTAGCAAGCCTCCGAGGAGTATGAGTGCAATGCTGAGCATTTGATATAGAGATTCCATTGTTGTTTGGTAAAAAATTACGTTTCGTTTTGACTTTCACGTGCTTCCTGCTACCGGCGCTTGTGTTTCACAACTAAATGATTGAAATAGCGGCACCGTTGGTTTTATTGGCAGTTCTACCTTATTTCCCATATTTATGTATGTTTGTATGTGTTCTGTCATTTCCATGAAAAAGCTGCTTTCACGCTCTTTCGTGTTCGTGTTTGCAAACGCGAAATGCTCACTTGTTGCGTTTAATTATTTTTGTTTACACCGGTCGACATGTCAAAGTTTTGCGCGCCGTTATGAAATTGAAACGAGCGCTCTATATATATTTATATGTGCAGTTGTGTGGGTGGAATCATATGTAGGTAAATATACATGCAGAACCGCTAAATGTGTTCAAGTGTGTGAGAAAAGCTCAAAGTTTAACGGTTGAAAGCACATTTCTGCCATGAGCTTTCGTTGTCTTCAATTTAATTAGACAGGGTGACTACTTTCAACTTTTTTGCAAGCTTCCTGTTTTAATTTGAAATATTTTTTTAACAGAAAGATAGATTTACTTCTAGACCAAGACTATTGTGCTTAGATAGAGCTTTGACGAATGAAATGTTATCTGTCTATAAAATAGGCTCACTTCAAGCCAATACAAGCATATCAACGGTTAGCCCAATTCTTCATACACTTCTTATAAGCCTCGCCTAGGATACCTTCAACGACTCCTTTTTCGGTTTCGTCTAATTTTTGGAGCGCCATTCGATGTCGATTTCACAAATCCATGTCTCGTCTCCAGTAATGATGCGTGCGATGAATGTAGAGTCCTCAGGTAAGTTGTCAATCATATAAGTATTTTCCGACCGATGCCGTGTTTGCAAAAAGAGATCAAGTGAAAGGAGTCTAGCAACGACATGCTCCATACCCGAAACAATAACCAAAATGTATTGAGTGGATACATTACAGAATTTATGACCCCCTTCCATCTCTCTAATATGTTGAATTAAAAAAAATCCGAAGAGCAAGAGAATAATATTTTGATTTTGCGAAAAGAAAATCTAACCATTCGGAAAATATGTAATAACTAGAGTTGGCTCGACTTCAAAGTGGCCAGGTAACAGTCCGGTTCTCAGTCCCATTGTGAACCTTTGGTTTATAATGAAAGCTCAGATAGCACAAAAGAGACAAACAAACTGTGGCAGAGTTGGATAGCATTCTCGAAGTAATGTTGTATAACGGTATCCCAGCAGAAACAATAAAAAATTTCATGAAATCAAAGTCTGAGCGTATAATATCGTTATTAAAAGTAGAGGAGATTCAACAAATACTAATGAGATAGTTTTTTGAATCGACTAATGTTTTCTTTAAGTAAAACTATAAAATCATTTCTCTAGTCTTAATTAGTCTTAATTTGTTCACTCAGTCTGCTCGCAATCTATTCTGTCTAAGGTCTGTTGTAAAAAGTAAAATCAAGTAAATTTCTCTCTCGCCACAAGAACTTCTACCCATAGTGTGAAAATTGATGAAATCAGATGAAAGCCCCGTTCACTTTTTAAATAACGGTACTGTTCAAAATTACCGCGATAATTAATAACTACAAAAAAAATTTGCCGCGGGGTTGGCATGACAAGGCTTTCTAGAGACCAGTGTAAAATTAGGACGATGGGCACCGCCCACTTTTTGGTGAAATCCCCCATTTCGAGACCCGACTGACCGATTCGGATAAAATTTGGTATTCGGTATTTTGTTCATATTTCTATGTCACATTGTGAAAATTAGCGAAATCGGACAATAACTACGCCTACTTCCAAATAACACCCTTTTAAATTCCCTTGATTCGTTAAGTTTCCAGTACATAAATCTGGAAGCAATCCTTATAACGGGAATAAACTTTGCACAAATAAAAAATAAAAATTGTTCAAATCCAATAAAAATATTGAAGCCCCTAGGTACCTAGGTGGGTATTTGGACTCAAGTACCTATAATTGACTGTTTATCGACAATGTCAGTCAATGTGTGAGATATACAATTTAAAATTAAGGGATATCCCTTCTCTTATGATGGTATGTCTGTATGTCAAAAATGGGTTGAATCGGACCAATACTTCCCATAGCCCCCATATGCTTAATATTAAGATTTTCGAACTTCCAGGTGACTTTGTACCGTATAGATCGGTCAATATGTGAGTTATCCCAAAAAAAAAATAAGAGAGCGTGTCTTCGTGTCAAAAATGGATAAAACAACGAAAACCTGACTTATCCCCCATATAACTAATATAAGGATTTTCGAACAACCGATTGACTTTACTCTTTATGGTTAGTTTTTTAGTATGTGACGTATTAATAGTAAGTGGTATTGGGAAAAATAGATAAAATCTGGTCGATTCTACCCCAACTGTCATATACTACATATGTATGTATAAAAGTTTCCGTTCTTCTAACAAACCTTATGTGTCTGTCAGTAAAGGAGTTTTATATAGTATATGTATGGATATATAAAATTGCTTGGATTTCGATCCTCAGGTTATAACTGATAAAGTATTTCCCTGGCTTTGATTATTGTAAGTTGCAAGATTATAATATGTTGCACCCGAACTTAGCACTTCCTTACTTGTTTCTTAATATCTTTATTAATTTATTTTTTACACAAAGGAAATTTCTACAATGTGCCCCTAGAACACAACTACCAAGTACAATCCCATGAATCATACCACAAATCGTTCTATTCTATTCTATTCATGCTATTAATTTCTTTACCGCATTGTCTGTTAAATATGTATTGTCAATGGATTTTCATAGAATATTCCATTTCATTGGGAAGCAAAACACATAATAACTAGTTGAATAACCTCTAATGGCGAAGTACACTTGAAGGTGGCACTCAGCTATGTATCATAAATGTTTACAGTGCCAATTTAATTTGCAAAGAGCATGGAATACTTTTTGGGTTCATAAAAGTTTATGAAACATATGCATTAGTTTCGAAACAGCTTTGTTTACTTTTCACGCAACGAATGAGTGTTTTTCGTCCGCAAACGTAAAGGACATTGATCTTGCTAATATAGAGGGATTACGTTTACAGCCTGTAAAATTAATAATGATTATAGGTTATGGTAAATGACAGCTTTCAAAGAGTTAACAGGCATGTAGAGAAGAGCTTTGTTAAGTGGGAGGATTACCATGTACTAAGAAAGTAAGGGAATGTTTAAGGGGGTATTCTACTCTAAAATTTTGAAAAATTCGATTTTTTCATGTATTTAAAGTTTAGACTTTAAAAAATATAACCTTGGAAGGATTTTTCAAAACTCGACTTATTTTCGGAGATACAGCCGATTTTGTGAGGTGTCATCCGTGTTCACTAGAATTGTCTCCTACACTTTAAACGCGTTTTTCTCGAAATTCCTTTTTTCCACACGGTACGGGCATTATCTCAAGTTCTATACAACCGATTTACGTGAAATTTTGTGTGAACCTTCTTTATATAATCCTTTATCGTTCCTACCAGCATCGTGTCAAAATTTTTGTTTTTAATATTTAAAAAAAAAATCAGGAATTTAAAAAAAAACGTAAAAAATGATTTTTATTTAAAGGTAGTCGCCATTTTTCAAAAAAAAAAATTTTTTTTTTCGTGTTCCCGGACTATAACAGCATCCTTACAGATATCCTTACTGATTAAGAATTTCTTTTGATTTTTTTTTCAGACCGCCAGGAGAGTCAGGGTCAATGTCACCAGGATGCGCCCTTTTTGTTTACACCCCCCTCCCTCCCTCTGATTATTTTAATTTTTAATATTTTTTGGTATTTTTTTTTTTTTGTATTCTTAAGATATCAATAGAAACATCATAAAAAAAATTGATAGTAAAAATATTTTTTGGCTTTTTTTTAAAATAAAATTCAAAAAACTGCCAAAAATTTGATTTCTAGAGTAGAATACGCCCTTAAAGAAAATATTTAGAAAGATATAAATTCAGATATTCTTTTCATATGCTTCCAGCATTTCGTTTTTGACAGCCATTAAATTTAATTTTGAGAAAATTTGGACTACTGAGAGAATATATAGAATATGCATATTCAAAGTACTTTTTAGTACAAAAAAAGCATACTAGTATTTTCGTAGATGAAACCCCTTAACTTATAGCATTTTTTCTGCTTTTTTGTCATTACAAAACAAGTATGAGGTCATGAACTTGAAGCAGTTTAGAACTTTGATTGCCATTCAAATAAATTGCTTTTGAACTTGTCTGCACATCGTCTGCGGCCTTTTTCTATAATTATGATATTTCTCACAAATAATTAATAAAAATACAAACAATTCTGTGTAATCCCAACCTTATTTTGTTTTTGTCATTAATTTTTTTAATCCCACGCGCTTTTTGCACGTAGGCAAACAAATCTCAAGACATCTGCTACCTTTCCAAGGACAAATGAAGGCAAGGAAGCATTTTTCTTTGATTTTGTAGCGCAGACTTTGCGAAAACTGAATATTAAATGTAAAGTACATACACATACACATTTAACTCATAAACACACATACATACAAACACACACACACACATGCTGAGTACTGTGTTCTCTGAAAGCGACCGCAAAAGGTGTCAAAAAGTCAGTGACAGCGAATGTCTTCAAATGCCAAATAATGGCAAAATTGACAGCTGTTATTTTCATTTCTTTTTTCTCTCTTTTTAAGATTCTACCCAACAAATTTTACCTGGTGTGTCAATGTCAATGGTGTTGGCTGTCGAATGAACGTAAACATTTAGATATATTTTATATGTATGTCTGCTTAAAAGTGATGTGTTTGTGGTTTTAAGGCTTTTTTTCGAACAGTATTAGCCTTAATATAAATGCATTGCTTACAACAAATAAACCGATGCGAGGGTAGTTTGAAACACAAGTAAGATTTGGAATGTAATATATTTTTAAGCCAAATAGTATTGACTGCTCTCCTTACAAAATCTGTAGTACAGTGTCATTCCATATGTTTTCTTGTTTTAAATTTCCGTAGTTTAACTGACTTCTAAAGGGTTACATGGGTTTACGGGTTTCAAAAAATCGATTTTTTTTATTGCTTATTAAATTCTAATATCCTCTAGAATATTGTCCTAAATTTTAAACTTGATCCGAGTGAAAGTTTTGGAGATAACGCCTTGGAAACTTGTGCGCCCGAGGTAAGCTAGGCTAAGTGCGCCGGTTGGCTAGATTTCTCTAGAACTACTCAACCGATCTTCATGAAATTTTTTATAGGTCTTTCCGATATAATTCTTAAAAACTTGGACGACGGATTTTTTTACGATCACAACTATTTGGAAAAAAATTGTGTGAAATTCTCACTAAAATTTTAATTTTTTTTTAAATATTTGCCAAAAATCCAATTTTCAGTTTTTTAGACTTAAGACAACGACCGAAATATATTTTTAAATAGGGTTGCCAATATGCTGAAAATTTTTGTATTAAATTATAAATGTTTAAGAGAGATCTTTTTAAATGAAAAAAGAAATATTTTTAGAAAAAGCTACCTGCTGTTTATTTTTGTAGTCTTTTCAATTGATAAAGTAAATAAAATATTACTATGTGCATTTTGAAAGAGGTTACTAACTATTTGGAATTTTAAGAAAATAAAATATTAATAGCTTGACCCACCATAATCTAATATAAGCAACAAAGTGAAGGCTTCTGAGAAGCTTACGATAAAACATATTTTATGAAGAGAGTTGCCACCCGTTAAAATATTTGTTTAAATAAAATTGATAAAATCATGGAATTACTTAATAAGGGTATCAAATTAAAAAGTTTCAAGAAGACTTACATTAAAAATTATTTTGAAAAGGGTTGCCATAACCCCAAATAAGTTTTGTTTTCTAACAGCAGTAAATAAGATCAAAAAAATATTTTTATTGCTTCGCAAAAGTCACTGACTTGTTAAACGTTCATCTTATTTCTTTTTATAATATATTGAGAGTTGCCAACTATTCCAATTTTTTTTCTAAAAAAATTACTAAGATATAAAATTATTTCAATGCCCTTATTTCCGCTTTTTTTAAATGGAGAATTTCACCATGTTTTTTTTTTTGTTTTCAATAAAATCGGTAAGTTCAATGAATTATTTCAATACTGGAATCTAAATACAAAAGTTTGAGAAGGGGAGATGGTAGCTACATACTCATAGTAGCTACATAAATAAAAAATGAAAATAGTTTTATTGCTTAAAAAACCAAAAGTCACTGACTTATTAAATACCTATTTCCTCTTATTTTATGTAGAGAGTTGCCACCTCTTAAATTTGTTCAAAACACATTAACAAGACCAAAATTATTTTAATACGGGTATCCAAATACAAAAGCTTAAGAAGACTTTCGGCAGAAAATTGCTGTGAAAAGGGTTGCCACAGAAGAGCAATTGAAAATAGTTTTATTGTTTCGGAACCAGTAAAAGTCACTGATTTATTAAACACTTCCTTTATACTAATAACACTGTTTGAGACATTTGCTGCGGTTTGCACCAAAATTTATTTGAACTCTAGACAATAGGTCATGGTAATAATAAGTATTTACATATATGAGTATGAATATCAAAAGAGATAAAAAAATATAAAGCATCAAAACACATGAAAGTAGAGTGTATATTTCCCTTAAGTTTGTTATTTCTATGTACGAAAAGTAGGCAGCGCTGACTGATGTTGGCAATAAGACGCCCTGGAAGTCAATGAAATGTAAAACTTTGCAGACTGCGTCTTTGCTTACCTTCACACGCAATGTTCGGCAATGCAAATTTAATTTATTGAATTTCAGCCAAGCGAATTTGCCGAGTTGATGTGTCTGACAAACAGTTATGGATAATAAATATGCTGCTTCGTAATAAGTTGTAATAATAATAACGACAACAACAACAATGTGTGTGTAGAGTAAAAATAATAAATGTTGTTTTTGTATGCGTTGAAACGTGATGTGTTATACGAGTATAGGCAGCGTAAGACGACTGACATTCGTCACATATTTAGGTATCATCCACCTGGTTAACTGTGGTGGGCGCTTGCATAATGCTTAAAATGTGCTAATTTCATTTTATTCAATTTTTTGCAAATGCGTATATACATATACATACATATGTATGTACATAAGTATGTACATATGTATACAAGCACATGTAAGTATATATGCGCATTAAAAATTTTAAAAGATGGTTATTAAATATGAAAGCTGAAAAAACAATATTTTTGAAAATGCAATAATTTAATTTGAAAGCGGAGAGTCAAAATATTCGAATATAAAACACACCATTATTTTATTAAAGAATTAATGCGCTCTTGTCAACAGAGCACACGTTCAATTATGTAAACTTATATTTAAATATATGTAAATATTAAGATAATACATTAGGTTGATATGTATGCTTTGAGTACTAGAAGAAAAAAAATGGTTTAAATTAGAAATTTTGCCATGTTTCATAGTAGTGTTCAAAATAAAAATCGAATTATTTTTTAAAATAGAGCCACTTTAGCGTCGTGGCAACACTGTTGGTTTAGTCAGTACATTAAAAGTATTTTTCTCTAAACAGCTCTTCTCGAAGCATTTGTAAAAAAATTTAAATTTATAAAGAACTGATTTACTTGAAATTTGACGTGATTTTCTTAATACATATACTACTAAGTATGAGCGAAAAATAGAAAGACTTTGCTCATAATTTTAAGTTTTTTATTTTTCAAAATCTATGTTGTCCGCCTCAGAGTAATCCCTTTGCCCCCAATATAATTGTGCCAATGCTTCCTCGAAACAGTTGTTACAATCAATTTCCGGAAAAGCTTTCAATGCGCGTAGCGATTCACGTTTAATGTCTACAATATACTCAAAAGGGTTTTCCCGTGCGCTCGTTTAGGTGTGCTGAATATCCACAAGTCACATGGAGATAAATCAGACAAATATAGTGATTGCGACACGATTTTGGTTGAAAATTTGGCGAAAAACTTACAAAAAATTAATGCAGTATGCGACAGTGCATTATCGTGGTGCAAAAATCAAGAGTGGTCGGCCTCTTTCTACGAATAGCTTCGTACAAGCCACGCATAACATGCAAACAGTATCCCTCATTGACAGTTTGGTCGAACGGAAGGAATTCGAAGTGCACACAACTCGATAATCGAAGAAAGCTGTCAACATAACTTTGATTTTGGACCTATTTTGACGTAGTTTTTTCGATTTTGGCTCACCTTTGCCACGATATTCGATCGATTGACCACTTGTTTCCGGGTCGTAAGCATAGATTCAAGACCGAACGCCGGTTTTAATTCATTTCATGACATCCTGGTAGTCGGAAAGCATTGTTTCGCAGAAGTTGACGCGACTCTGTTTTTCAAAAAATTTGGTAATTTAGGACCAATCGTGCTTGTAGTTTTCTTAGGCCCAAATGATTTTTCAAAATGCTTTTCACTGATCCTTCCGATATGCTAACGATTTCAGAAAGGTTGATGGACGTCCGATGGCCATTTGTGGTTCGTCATCAACGCGTTCCTGGCCCTTTTTGAATACTTAGTTCAAAATCATTTGCTTGCGATAAACAATTATAACCGAAGGAATTTTCCAACATTCTGAACGTTTTGGCACCAGAAATTTAATTCCGCACACAAAATTTAATGGAACTTCTTTGTTGAATCATTTCACTCATCGTAAAAACCGCCGAATGCATTTTATGTACTTCAGAAACACTATGTACATATATAAAACATTAATAATTATTTTGATGTGACATTTGGCACAGATGTCGAGCCAGTTTTGACCGAAATTTAAATTGAAAAGTTCTACCAATTTTTGTCTACAGTAAGCTCTTGAAATACTAAAAAAAATGTTTCTATCGTACTTCAAAACTTTTCAATATTCACCCTTTGAGAGATATAGTTATTTTGCTAACCCGGCATCTAAACTGGTGCGGCCAGTTCGCGAAACAATTAAAAAAGTGTTAAAAAATTGCGTAAAAATCCCATTTTTTCCATAGAACCGGATATTGCCACATTATTTTTGATTAGTAATTGTTTTTTGGTTTCAGATTACTAGGAGGGTTGAAATCGTGGGGTATGGTCATGTGTAAATCGTGTCAGTTGCTAATTTTTGAAATTTTTATTTTCAGATTCTTTCCTATATATTTTTTTTTTTAGTGTTTATAAATGCCTCTGGTCCAGGGGGTATTCTGAAGCATTTCAAAAAGTGGCAATAAGAATTTTAAAATTGAATTTGTAATATTAATTATGCTCATTAAAGTAAATATATGTATAATATTATGTGTGAAAAATTTCTAGTCTCAGTCTCAGTTGGATTTGTTATATTATATGAAACCTCTCTCTTTGAGGGACATACATTTCATATCTATTGGGTGCTGTTAATAATTTTAAATAGATTATATAGCGATTAAATTAAATTTCGTTACAAAGCTTGTTAAAAATTTAAACCTGAGTGATTAAATAAATAATTTCTAAAAAAATATTCTTTAGACTGACAGAAAGTCTCTGATACTCTAGTCTACTGCATATGTTTTGTTTCTAAAGAAAATCCACCCACCTTAATGTGCACAAAATATCAATAAGACGGTTACTTGCTTCATCAATCAATCAACGAGGGCAATATTGCGTTAGAACAACCGCACATAATGGTGTATACATATGTACGTATTATGTATGGCTGTATGTGCTAATATTAAAATATGTCAATCAGAAAATGTGAAAAACGTTTCGCCCGTCTTGTCACTGGTTAAATATTAAATTTAATTTCGCTAAGCAGCATATTCAAACAAAGAAAAAAACGAGGAATGCTTGTGCAATCAGCGACTGCTTGTAATGCGTCGAAGTACACACAACGCCGCACACTTTTCATATCACCTTTTTTTTCAGTTGACATTCACGGCATCGTGTGCATTCGCGCCAGCTTGTCAATTACATCGTGCGGGGGTGTGAGGGATTTATTTAAATTCATAACGCGATGTTGTTTTGACGCTTCGCTGAATTATTATAAGTAACGGAATGTTTAACGCTTGTTAAAGCGGTACACACATACATCTGAATAAGTATATAAATACATTGTGCTCAGACAAAAAAGTGTACTTTTTACAGTTACTTATATATATACTTACATATATATATTTATTGCAATATTCAAACTTCATTTATCGATATAAGTCATAACAGTAATATTTAGTCCGATCAGCTGGCTAACGGTAGAGTCGAGGGTGGTTTGAGAGAGCAATATTTCAGTTAACTCTCACTTAACTTCATTTGGATTTATAGCGATTACATTGTAGTTATATTGTTTACTGCTACTGAAGTAAGGCTTAAAAAGAGTGATACCCCAAAAACCTGATTTTAGGATTCATAAACAATAATAGGTGGGATGAAAAGTCTCCGGCCTGGCACGTGGAAGGCGTTACTAGAATTAAATCTTTATGATTTTTAGTATCCCTAGCCTTCAAGGAAAACGAAAAGATGCGGCGACTAACCGAAGGTTTCAAGACTGGATCATACTACTGTAGAGCCCCCTGAGGTGACCTAGTAACTGATGCCCAGAGCAGACTGAAAGTATGGATGGCACAGTTTTCCAGCCTACTGAATGGCAGTGATAACAAAACGCCAGGACATGGTGGACCCCGATTTCACAATCGATGACGATGGAGCGGACGTTCCATTGACCGAGTATGAAGAAGTTCGCATATCTATTACCCGTCCGAAGAACAACAAAGCGGCAAGGGCCAATGGATTGCCGGGCGAGCTATTCAAACACGGCGGGGAAGAATTAATTAGGAGCATGCATCAGTTTCTTTGTAGAATATGGTCGGACGAACGCATGCCCGACGATTGGAATTTAAGTGTGCTGTGCCCAATCCACAAAAAGGGAGACCCCACAATCTGCGCTAACTACCGTGGGAAAAGCCTTCTCAACATCGTATATAAGCTTCTATGGAGAGTATTGTGTGAAAGACTAAAGCCCATCCAAATGACCACATAATACACCATGCGCCAAATCCTGGAAAAGACCCGTGAAAGGAGAATCGACACATATCACCTCTTCGTCGATTTCAAAGTTGCTTTTGACAGCACGCAAAAATTTAACGAGTTTCTGCATACTGCCCCAGAAAAGCCAGCCATCCGACATGACGAAATGAGCACCGAAGGCGGTGAACACATTGAACGCCCAATAGAGGTTACCACCGACGAAAACAATAAAAAAAAAATCCTCAAAATAATTTTGGATGACCGTAAAGTGAAGTTGAATGAAATTGCAGGCACTCTAAGGACATCAACTGAACGTGTTTGTTATTCACAAATATTTGGGTAGAAGCTCACTTTTGATCAAAAGCTACGACGAGTTGATGATTTGGAGCATTATTTGGAGAAGTTCAAGCGAAAAAATCGGAGCTTTCGAGTCGATATGTTACAAGGAATATAACTTGGCTCCATCATTTCATACCGGAGCCCAATCGACAGTCATCTGAGTGGACTGTACAAGATAAACCGACTTCAGAGCGTGAAAACGGAACATTCGGCTGGCAAGATTATGGCGTATGTGTTTTGGGATGCGCATGGAATAATTTTTATTGACTATCATCAATAGGGCTATCAACAGCGACTATTATATAGCGCTTTTGGACCCTTTGAAGAACAAAATCGCCAAAACAGCAGCATTTAAAAAAAAAATATAGTGTTGATTCACCAGGACAATGTACAGTGTCACAAGTCAGTGAAAACGATGACAAAAATCCAAGAATTGGGCTTCTGGTCCCTGGCTACAATTTTTTGTTCGCAGATCTCGAAAAAATGATCGCGGGAAAAAATTTTCGTTGAATGAAGAGGTGATCGCCGAAACTCAGTTCTATTTTGAAGAAAGGGACAAATCATACTACAAAATAGATATCGGTTGGCCGAGATCTTTCTAATAATAATATTTCTATTGAGACATCATATATCCTTTACATAAGCAAAGCAGAATTAATGAAGTATACATTAAGGAAGTACAGACTATTCCCAAGGGAAATTTTAAGAGCAAAGACCAGAGTAGATGTAGGAGTATATTCAACCACATAATCATAGCAGAGAGCGAATCATCGAATTTGTCTAGACTGAAACGTGCTAGATACAAGAATAAGACTAATTTATAGAATATTTGCTCAATTCCAAACTTTAAACTGGTACAATACTGTTGCCTATACCTTAGCTAAAAATTTGGCGAACACTTCACCACTTTGTGATTTAGTGAGATAATTTAGAAATACGAGTATATTTAGACACAGCTGATGAACATGGCAAAGAGTTTTCGGGATAGAAATAGCTTCACTGGTTGAAAATTGCTTTCTTTTAAGGGTCACCAATCCAAACTCGTATACAGTTTCTGAATTTTCTAAATCCCACGGCTGAAGCAACGACCACAAGGTCGGTAGTAACTCACTGACCTATATAGATAACCACATAATAGATGCTATGAGTACCTATATTAAAGTGAACTTGTATTATTATTATTCGTAAACTTGTGTAAGTTATAATTAGGCCTTTGCCTTCCTGTTAACTTTCTCACCAAAATAATTATATGTCCTTATGCAACTGAAACCAAAGTGTATTTAATAATTGCGCAATAAATACATTCCACCATGTTGATAACTGTGTAATTTTTACACTTTTCAACTTGGAAAGAAATAATGAAAGTTTAAAAGTTAAAAACTCATAAATTTTTTTTGACAGCTAAGAGCCGCTACAGAATGTTTATAAGTGTAGGTAGACTGTGAGACAAGTAAATTGAAGAAGTACTACCTAACTTTTAATGAACATTTCCAGGATAATTTACAAAAATTCTTCTTGTGAACTTCAACACCGTCAGATGGCGCTGGAGTTTGATTATGAAGAAGAAACGAATTTTTAACACAATTTCGATAATAAAGAGTATGGCTGACGACAGTGTAAAGAAAGATCCTTCGCTAGTGATGCCACAGCCGAATTATTACAGTAATCTGGTTAGTCATACGATCTGGGGAAGGAAATTTATAAAGACGCTAGGTGGCGTCAGTGTCGTATTTATATCAAAACCAAAGTTTAGAATGGTTTGAAAACTGACGAAAATACGAACAAATTTATGGAAACAACGAAAAAGAAGCACAAAAGTAAGGACTTTCTGATCAAAGCTTCAACAGCCGTGTAGCTCATGTAGCGATTCGTAAATGTCTAAATTTAAGAAGCCGAACTCCTACCCAACTATTATAAGGAAATTTGTCGTGAAAAACTCATATAAATACTTGCACATCACAAAGTTCAAGTTTATTTCCGGTTGAAACCTCCATTATTAGGCTTAAAGTTTGCAAACTCCGCGTAAGCATAATGCCTGAGGCACGCACTTTTAGCGAATTCATACGCATACCCATCAGATTTTACCAGACCATCGGTGAGGATCTCTATGAGCATCGCTCACCACATCGCATAAGACGACTGTTGCTCAAGTCGTTGCTCTATCTCGGTTTCCTAAATTTCAATATACTCGTTGTCGGTGAGATTATTTACTTCGTAAAAGCTTTGAACTCGTACGCCACCGTTTTGGAGGCAACCGGTGTGGCGCCTTGTATTGGTTTCTCGTTTGTAGCGGATTTTAAGCAGATCGCCTTGACAGTGCACCGTCGAACCTTGCGTGAGCATTTGGATCAGATGGAAGAGTCATTTCCGAAAACCGCTATGCAGCAAGTTGAATACAAATTGCCACAACGCGAACGTGTTATGCGACGTGTGATGGCCGTTTTCGCGCTGCTCTGCTTGGCATACACATCCACGTTCAGTCTTTATCCGGCGCTTAAGGCTGCCGTACAATACTGGCTCTTGGGTGCGGCCGTGTTTGAGCGTAATTTCGGCTTTGCCATATGGTATCCATATAATGCCACCGAAAGGACTTGGGTCTACTGGCTCACGTATATGGGTCAAGTGCATGGCGCATATTTGGCGGGCGTGGCCTTTCTCTCGGCCGATCTGGTATTGGTGGCCTCGGTGACACAGCTTTGTATGCACTTCGATTACATTTCACGTTGCTTGGAAGAATTCGCTGGCCGCTCGGAGAAGAGCAGTGTGCAAGAGGATTTGCAATATTTGCAAGCTTTAGTGGTGAAACATGCCAAGTGCTTGGAGTGAGTGTCGGGTGGTGAATAATGCTTGGGAGGAGATGTTGTTGTTGGTGGCATGTCAATATGCTAAGAATAATTATTATTTGCTTTGTTTTGTTGCAGGTTGAGCGAACATGTCAACAGCATTTTCAGTTTCTCTTTACTACTGAATTTCCTAACCGCTTCGTTGACCATCTGTTTTATTGGATTTCAAGTGACTGCTTCATCCACTGAAGATATTGTAAAATATATTATTTTTCTAACAACCATGCTGGTGCAAGTGTTTGTAATCTGCTATTATGGTGATGAACTGATGACATCTGTAAGTGAAGATATTATTTTTTACACAATTATTTTATTAAGTTGTATGGAGCTTAAGTCAATTGTTCCACTGCCTTTCTTTTATAAGTACTTCCAAACAATAAGATGGAATTTTTTGCGTTCGACACTACAATTTCTTCACCGCAAGGTCTTTTATCTTATGTGAATTTTTTTCCTTCCGACTGATCCGTGTTCACAAATTCCTTCAAATCGATTTTGATCTAATCCAGAGAAAACGAAATTATAGGCCGAGCCATACTTCATATTCAGCGGCTCGGTGCGGTTTACAACAATCCGGTCTAAGGAATTCTATCTAGAGATATTATCAAATGCGGCATTGTCATAGAGAGATACTTAATTTAGATATTGTTTAATATAGGCCGGCTCGTATAGCTTGTTTCCGGTTCGGAGAAGGTTTTTAACAAATTTTTTGTGTATAGAGAAACTCCTTCCAACATTTCCTTACATTATCAAAGATGTCCGGTTTGTGATTAACTTTTATATTTAATTTTTCATCGAGCTTTCCATGTACCATATGATAATTATATAAGTACATAAAAAAAATTCTTATTTTTCAGAGTTTACGCATTGGCGATGCGGCCTATAACCAGAACTGGTTCGATTGCAACAGGCAATATAAAAAGCTTTTAGCTATAATCATAATGCGCAGTCAGAAGCCTGCATCGATTCGTGCACCCACATTTCCACCAATCTCATTTCGAACTTATATGAAGGTAAGCTTAAATTTAATCTATCATAACCAAAGTAGTGCGTTATATTAGTTATTATTAGACCTCGATTCTTAATATTCTCAATTAAGAGCTTAAATGCCTGGGTTACTCATGAATACTGGGTTTCGGAAAACTGATTCAATATTGAAGGTCCTAGGCTTCTCCTCCTCCTTTTGAATATTTCTCGCCAATATCTCGCTTCAATTTCATGAGCACATCTTTCTGATACCCCGGGTGATACATTAGAGGCACTTTTTTCCATAGCCTTTTTTTCGACAGATCACGCGTCAGTTGTGCCAAGCTGTAATGTTATTTTCAGTATTTTCTGACATTTCATCAAGGAAAGATTTAAGTCTGAACCTCGTTGAAAATTGTTCAAATTTTTTACGAAAATACACGTTCTGTAATTGGCCAACTGAGCGCAATATTCGTAACACCTTCAGCCATATTGAGACCCAGCACTCATTATTGGATAATATTCGACCGATGTTGATTCAACGCCGTTCGCAGCGACTTTGGCTGACATATGGAACGGCTTTGCGTATTTTACGTCGTGATCTTAAATTGAAAGCGTACAAAATAAAGCTTGTGCAAGAACTGAAGCCGCTCGACCTTCCTTAGCGGCAACGCTTTGTTCTATGGGCTTAGGAAGAGTTCTAACAAGATCCGACGTTTTTCAAGCAACTTTTGTTCAGCGAAAACAAGCAAAATTGCCGCATTTGGGACGAAGAGCCATGATAACCCGCCAATTGATGCCTGAGATTGAAGCTCGTGATCTCGACGAGATTTGGTTTCAACAAAACGGCGCCACTTCCCACACATCGCATTAGTCAATGGATTTTAGAGAGAACATTTCGGTTCCATATCGTGTGATATTACACCGTTAGACTTTTTCCGGTAGGGATATGTAAAGTTGAAATTTTAAGCGGGCAATCCCGCATCGATTCAGGCCTTGTCGAAATGCTCGTACGAGTCAACAAAAATTGAATTCATAGAATTTTTAATCGAATGATAACAAACATTTCCCATTAAATTTGAAGTTTCTGTGTTTTTTCTTTAAAAAAGTAGGGAGCTTCGAAATGTTAGCATTACATTGACGTCATGAATTTTCGGCTTTGTCCTTGATTTGGCCGATTGTTCAGAATTTACATACGCCTTTTGCATTTTCTTTACCAGTAACGATCCGCTGCCCAAACGATTTCTCTTTGTAGCATTTCTGGCACGCAAAATCGTCTTTTAAAGTCTCTTGGCCTCAATTCATACGGCACTCAATTTTATTGTTCATGAATGTATTACTTTAAAATGTTGAGAAATAGATGCTTGAGTGACTCCCCAATATTCTGCGACTTCTTTTTGTGTTTCTCATCGAGCATTGCTTCCAGTTTCTATTATTCAAACGTTTTTGGTCGCTCGGGACGGTCTTCGTCTTCCATGCAAAATTCACCACTTTTGAATTTACCACTTTTCAATCGTGCAAACCACTTGTTGGACTTACCCCAGTAGAGCATGTTCACTCTAAACTACTACCAAAACAGTATACAATAATATTTCTTCATAGAAGGAATGAAAAAGAACTCCACATAAAAATATCTTTTCAGGAAGAAAGCTCGTTGTATTTCAGTGAAAAAAATTATTGTTGTATGTGAGTCACAAGAACAGTAGCTTTCCCACGTATGTTTGGATTATTGGAACAACGGAAGAATAATCAAGTTACGCCATCTCTTGGCAAACGGAATGAATATAGTTATGGACCCTATATTTAAAGCACCAATATCCAATTTATATACATAAATATTTGTATATACTATACTAAATTATTTTCTCTAATCTTTTTCATAGGTCATCAGCATGTCTTATCAATTTTTTGCGCTTTTGCGTACAACCTACAGCGGCAAAGGAAACTAGACGCCTGCCAAAGTTGTACTAAATATATAATTAAATGAACATAAAAATACTTATAAGAAACTCATCATTGTTTAAACATTACAAACAGAATTGAATTAAACAAATTGCTAATAAAAAAGTCGATATGTGAATTTTGTCAGCAACAAGATTCAACTCATCCGCATCCAGATAGATATTGCGCGTACACAAATTTGGAAATTTGAGGTCTTTCAGAGGATATTGCCACGGACAATGTGTCGCTGGTTGGCCATGAGTAAACAACATGCCCTCGGTATGTCTATAGTAGGGATCATAGAAGCATAAGATACAATACGCATTGTCATATCTGCATTGAAAATAAAATTATTTAAAGATTGTTATGAATTTTTTTTCGGTGGACTTTAACCTGGCAACGCTGCAACCAATGCGCCTAATTCGTGGATCGGCTAAATGCGTAAAATTATTTTCACCGCTAAGCAGTGCTAACGTTTGATTTTGAAAGTTTCTTTTCTTTGGTGTCTGCATGTGATCCTTTTCAAAGTACCAACGATTAAAAACCATTTGCAGTAGTTCGCGCGGCAAATAAAGCGATGTGAAACAAAAGCGGTTCATTGCTATAAACAATTCCGCTTGATTTGCTTGCGACATTTTGAGTAAAGTCTCGACATTCATTGGCAATGATGTGTGCGCGCATTCATCATCCTCATACGGTCGACACTGAAGCGCCCAATTTTCCGCCATTGTCGGGCCCCAATTGTTTGCTCCATTTGCTCAGCACCATATTAGCGATATGCATGCGGCTGGCAATACGTTCGCGTAGGCCATTGTGCGCCATAATGAGCTGACTCAGCAAATCTAAGTCTTCCAATTCGGCGCTACTGTAAATATGGTATGACTTGTAGCTGCAGTTATGAGCTTTCACCTGACAGTCGTTGGAGTTGCATTGGTAAGCAAAAGGATTCTTAAAAATTCGGTGTAGAATACCAACCTGGTTGCAGAGCGTATGTCGGCGGGTGCCGCATTTCATTTTACAGAAATCTTTTGTGAAAGCACTTGAGGCTTTTTGGCACAAAAATATTGAGCTTGCGAAAAGGAGTGGACAAACGACAGCCAGATGCGAGGAGTGCATTTTGAGTCGATTTCAAGCCACGTTTATACGACTTTTTGATTATGTTTGTTTATTGAGAAAAGTGACTGTTTTGACTGATTATTGAATTTTTTATTTCAAAAAAAAAAAAAATAAACTAATAATAATAGGGTTGCAGGCAAATCCAATGTCAACATCTACGTAGACACCCAAACAGCAATCAAGGCATTAACCTCGTATTGCATATCAGCCAAGAGTGTCTTGGGAAGCAGAGCAGCAGTGCGGGCTAGGCCATAAAGGCATCGAGAGCAATGAAATAGTCGACGAGATTGGTAAGAGTGGTGTCCAGCTAACACACGAAAACGTGATCAACAATGGGAAAACCATGCATTGTCTATACAATGATTTGGACAGAAGCATGGTAAAGAAAATCCAAATCCGATGGAACGAGCTCCCTGAAACTGCAAAAGTCATTTGCAAAACGATGGATTGGAAGTACACAAAATTCCTATAGGCACTCGATAGAAGATACTGTAGGAAAATGATCGGAATACTAACTAGTCACTGTCCGGTGCGTCACACGCTCGCAGAATAGGGGTGACACATCGAGACGACTGTAGGAAATGTCTAGAGGAAACATCAGGGAAACAATGGAGCATCTCTTGTGCACTTGTCCTACATTGGCAAGACAGTGCCCGGGGCTGCCATGGCATGAAGCATTGGAAGAAGTATCGATAGTGAGGCCGCAGAGTCTGTTGAAATTCGAGTCAAACGCGGGCATCCTAAAGGCTAGTCATTCGCATAGACCTAGAAATTTAACTTCATATGGTATCGCAAAGGATAAACACTGGTCTATGCGTGGTTTATCGGCCTACCAGATTAACCTAACCTAACCTGTATTTACGAAGAATATTAAAGCTTGGTTGCACAGAAGAAGGTTGTCGTTTTTTTATTCTCTTTATATTTCTTGCTTCAAAAGTTTCTTCAAAATTTGCCTATTTTTTTGTTGCATTCAACCAGACAAATACAAATTAACGATGCATCGAAATCGTATCTCGCATGTCAATTGTCAATTTCATGTCATTCAATTTGATTTATTATCGATGTGTAGCTGACTAATTTTAGTAATATTAGACACCAAAGCATTACAACAAAACTTTCATATACAAAGTTAGTTAAAGGTCACCAAAGCTAAATTATACACACAATCATAACACACATAAGTAGTAAGAACCCAGCAGAACATGTTCAGAAGTTCAAGGCAATTTCAAGTAACACTTTGTTTAAGTACCGTTAGTCACATGAATACTGCGAAAACCTTTGAAACTTTTTGTTGATATAATTTTTAGCGAAAAATATTATTTTGACAAAAAATATTCTTTTTCTAATACTTATGGGGAACACCTAGAAAAACAGCCTAAAACGGCGATTTTTGGGATACAAAAAAAAAATACTAGTTATTTGTTTGATATCGAAATTTAAAGGGTATATTTATATATATTTTTAGAATACACAATAAAAATTTTGAAAAAAAAAATTAAGTAATTTTCAAGTTACAAGCGTTATCTGATAGCTCAAAAGAAGTCATCCACGTTCGGTAATTTAAAAAAAAAGATTAATTTTACCCACAATTTTGGTCGATTTAAAATTCAGTTTTCGAACTTATCAAAAATGCATGGAATATAAATAAGAATATATAATTTGTTAAATTGATATTAGTTTCGATTTCTTGCTTGGCATATTCATAAGGTTATTGCATTGCTTGTCAACGCGTTGTTCTTGTTGTAGTTGTTTACTCTATTGGCATTAACCGTATATAATATTAGAGACATTGGTGTGAATGTCGAGTGTACAAGGGTAACTCCAGGTGCTTATTTATATAAAAAATATTTCAGTAATTTTAAATAAATATCGTTGCCTTCAAGAATAAAAATTTAACAGCTGCAGTTGATGAATCATTATGTAAGGGGCTTAGGAAATGTACAGAACGACTTTTTGAAGAGATTACTATAATAAATATATAAGTTAAGTTTGCTCAGAAATTTATATTAATGTTATGTAATGTGTATTCTATACAAGTAAAGAACCTACTTGGTTTCAAAATATCATTCTATAACAAGTGGCCGTGGTTGTTCTACAGATTTATTTAATATTTTCATACTAATACATGAATTTTATTCTTAAATTTTTTACAAAATTTTTCAAGTGATATGTAAAATATAGACTTTTACCACTCAATCTATCTACTGGATCTATACCTCTATTCGTGTGTTTTTTTTATTTGATTATTTGTTGCAGAAAAACATGTACAACAGTATTATTTTGAGTAAAAGGTCAATTGAAAAGTCTTCCGTCTTCGTTGTTTTATTCAATATAGTTCCCTTAGGGCCCCTTGTCAGTTTCGGCGATCGCATTTCATTCGACGAAAATTTTTCACAGTGCGCATTCTTTTGAGATCCGAGAACAGGAACTATTCGTTGAAGATCAGATCTGGAGAATACGGTGGATGCGGAAGCAAGTTGAAGCTCAGTTCATGGATTTTTGCCGTCGATTTCACAGACTTGCGTCACGGTGCATTGTCTTGGTGATAAAGCACTTTCTTCTTCTTGAAATGCGGCTGTCTTTCGGCGATTTCGTCCTTCAAACGGTTCAATAGTCGCTGCTGATGGTCCTTCCTTTTTCAAGGTAGTCAATGAAATGATGCGCATGGATCTCAAAACACAGATGACTAAAACATTCAACCGACTGTTGCGCTTTGGTGCGGGTTAATTGTGAGCGATCTACTCGGATGACTGTAGATAAGACCTTGGAGTGAAATCCATGTTTTATCCATTATCTTATATCGATGCAAAATGTCGGGCTTATGATGCTCGAACATCTTCAAATACTGCTCCGACTCATCAACTCGTCTTTGGTTTTGCTGAAAACTGTGCACGCGAAGCTCCCACTTTGAACAGAGCTTTCTACTACACAAATATTCATAAATTATGAGATGTCCACGTGCAGTTGATATCTTCAGAGTGTCTACAATTTCATTAAATTTCACTTAACTCACCCAAAGTTACGTTGGGGACTTTTTTGATATTTCCGTTGGTAACAACCCTTTTTTCTGGGCGTCCACTGCGTTCGTCTACTTCGGTGCTCACTTCACTAGGTCTAAATTTAGCTTGCCAAATCTTGATATTTGGTTTTCCTGTGAAATGGTCCGGAAACTTTTCATCAAGTCAAGTTTTTACTTCAACTGTAAATCCTCGAAAATCCGCGAAAATCCTTTAAATCCATTTTTTTTTTTGCTTCTCTCAAAATGATCTAATTCTTAAATTAATGAAACTTTATACATTCGCCTTTTGAAGTTAATGACTAACTTAAAATCACATGATTTAATTCTTGTATGTATATATCAGTCCGGGGTTACAGAAAAATGCGAAAGTAGATTTCCAACGCCTGTTCGTAATATTAAATGAGTGGAATGTTAATCAAGTTATGAAATCTCTAGGCAAACCGTACGAATATTGTTATAGCACAATATTTAACATTTCTATGCATCTTATTTTCGAATTTAGGCATTAATAGGGAGTTATTATTAGTTATTTATTAGTTTCGCGTAGCGTCTTCGGTAAATTTCATTGTATGTGGAATTTTATCAGTTTTCTCATTATTCTACCAGGTCTGTATTTTAACTAAATTATTACTTCCCTTTGATGAATTTTAAATTTAAAGTTTTACTACTAAAATATCTCGAAACTACATAACTATGGTTAGTAATTTACGCAATAAAATCAAATTCCGTCAAACCTTTTGCTGGAAATACCCAAACGCTTTGCATGTCTACGCACACGGTTGTCTCCAGAAGTGCGCATGTATGCATAATTTATGGCTTGCTAAAACTAAATTAATTAAGTTAACATCATTTGCAAATACCTAATCAATTTATAGTCCTCTATTGTCTAATGCACTTAGATGTGCACTAAGGCCATTTACGCATGTATGTGTGTTAAGCACAATTGCAGTGGAAAATTTGTTAATGATGTCGCATATTATTCAAATTTAGGTGTTTAAATTGCAATATTCAGGGATTACATTGAATAAATAATTTCAGTAAATAAAGAGTGTGACTAGATCATGTTGTTTTTGTGCCAGAAGCTCAAAATGTGTATTAAAAAGTGGAGAAAATTTATAGACGGTTGTATAGTAGATTATTTTGTCAACAGCTGATGAGATTGAAACAAGCAAAAAAGACCAGAACTGTTCAATATAAATGCTTCGTCTTCCATCAAGACAACGCTAGACCAAACACATCTTTGATGACTAGGCAAAACTGGGAGAGTTTGACTATGAAGTTTTGATAAATCCACCTTGTAGCCCTGACCTTGCACCATTGGACTAACATTTGTTTCGGTCAATGCAGAATTACTTTAATGGTGTAAAGTTGGCTTCAAGAGAAGTCTGTGAAATTTTCTTCACGCAGTTTTTCGCCGAGAAACCAGAGAAGTTTCACAATGATGGAAGAATTAAAAAGTGGTCGACGAAAATGGTAAATCTTTGGTTTATTACAAATAAAAAAAAAAGTAAGTAGAAACTTGATTAGAAATACGAAGAGATTTCTTCGACTACTCAATATATAAATATAGAAATCTTACGGATTCAACAGAAAGAGAAATACAAAGAAATACCAAAGCAGTGGTAAAACATTCTTCTAAACTAAAACCGCGAATAATTTTTTTCACACAAAACTCCACAAAGAAATTCCTCAGTTGTACCCACAATATGATATTTCTTTATAAAATCATGAATAAATCAAGTCAACTCCGCACTTTCCAAATATATGTACATAGCTCATAATGCTACATAGTTCACACGCAAGCGCTCGCTTGTGATCTCAACACTTTCTATGAGAACGAAAGTTGGTCTGTATTGAATAATGTTTGTGTGCATGAATGTTGCTTGTCACATGCATAACAAGGTTACTCAACGAGCTGCATAACAATTGCTTTCGATTTTGTAATGCCTGCCATGCAAAATGGTTGCTATTGTATTAGATGGCGTTGCAGCAGCAGCAGCGGCAGCATTGTCATGCATTTGACAATCAGCATGTTGCGGCGTTGCAGTTGTGGCACGAAGAGCGCAGTATGATGGCTAAAGACGTCTGGCATATCATTATCAGATAGTTGAAAACGTAGGCAAATGATTTCATTTTCAGCTCTAAATACATAAATGAGTAGCTGGCATATCATGCAATATTCGTTGCATGAAAGCGCACAGACAAATCTACTTTTCCTATTAAATGCCATAAAATGTTAGTGAAATGTTAATAGGCAATTAGGTGTCGGTGAATTTATGCGTGCGGAAATATTTTCAATTAAGATTTTATGAGGTTTTTTAAGAACTCCACAAGTAGGGCGACGGGGCGTATACGTAATGTGAGATTCTAAAATTCATAAGAACTTTGTAATAAGCTTTTGTAGCTGGAGATTTTCGAGAAATTTAATCATTTTTAAAAGGAAGATTGGAACATTTATTTGTAAATTCAGTGAACTTTAAGAAATAAAAGGACAACAGGACGTATACGCAATGTGAGAATCTAAAATACATAAGAACTTTACAATAAGGTTTTGGTGATGGAAATTTTCGAGGAATTTAATCATTTTTAAAAGGAAGATTAAATTTTTTTTTAAATTCAGTTAACTTTAAGAAATAAAAGGACAACAGGACGTATACGTAACGTGAGATTCTAAAATACATAAGAACTTTGCAATAAGGTTTTGGAGATGGAAATTTTCGAGAAATTTAATCAGTTAATTTTTAGAAAAGAGAGAATGGTTAGAGAAATATTTGTGTTAAGAACGTATAATATATGCTTGTTTCTATAAACGCAGGCACATAGATATTACTCTAAAAAAAACAACAAATAAGAGTACTGACATCTCGGACATCTCGGACACTCTCATCATAAAATATACAATTTTAATATTATTTTAAACTTCATTTCATACTTTCTTTCTACTAATTTTTTCTGAAATTTCCATGCATTTATTTGCACTTTCCGCCACTTCCACCAATTTGCTACCAATTAATGTCACTTTAGGACTTGTAAATGGCATAGCACTCACAATAGTTGACTATGGGTGCGGCGAGAAAAAATTGAATTCCCACTTGTCGCCAATTTCAGTCACTTTTCGACATGGCAGACAACTCGGTCGCGCTTAAAAGGCGTGTAAACAAAAAATGTGCTGCATACCTACAGGCGTGCAATCACGCGCGCATTTGCGCCTTCATCACCTGTTGCCGTTTTGCATAACTCAGCCCGCTACGCATTGCGCAGCCAATATCTACACCCCACATATATGTATAATAGCCAGTGGCTGCTGTCACCGTTATTGCTGACGCTAATTTTTTTTTTACTTTTTATTTTCGTGTCGCCGTTATAACCTCACAACGCAATTATAGTGTCGACGCCGCTATGTGACGAGGCTACCAGTCCATCGTAGAAGGTACTGGCCTGTGAGTGTGGCTGTGGCTGATTGAAAAGAGTCTGGAGGTGTGCGTGTGTGTTTTTACACAGAATTGGTGACAGGCGCTGGGGGCGCCAATGGCGTAGGCGAGAATGCAATTAGCTCAAATGTCGACGACTCACGCCAAAATGTATGAAAGTGCGAAATATGTACATCTATGTGTAGATGAGTAACGGACTTTGGATTCATTCGTTATGAAAGTGGAAATTATTGAAATTTTGAATTCGCGGGATCAGTCGTTTTTACTGAAAATATTGAACGGGGCATCGATTGCTTATAGAGTAGACGACGAAGTTATGCATTAAGCCAGTTTCTAATAAGAAAAAGATGGAGAATCATGCAATCTGTGCTAGTTGTTCTTGAACTATTTTCTAGCCGTTTCGATGGTTTCTATTGACCTTCCTGTGCTTGCATTATAATCCGGTTAAACAATTTTTGGAGGGAATTTTGAAGAGCATAGTGAAGAACCAATGCATGGAAATAATCGATTGAAGCTTCTTGTACAACTCGACTCAAGGATAAAAGTAGGCGTTGTCAAAGATATTTTAAAAAATTATATATTAATATATATTTTTTTGGTAAGTTAGTAGGATTGTCTTGTATTACTGTGTCAACTATGAGCGCCATCTGTCAACCAGGATAAAAATGAAATAAAGATAATTTGTCTCAAAAGGCGGCGATTCAGGTTTATCAAACACACGAGCCTTTAAAGCCGGTCGAGAGATCCTTGAAGACATGCCTCGTTCTCGACGACGTTCGATCTCTCAACTGTTGATAATATCAATAATATCAAGAAAGTGAAGTTTTTAATGTTTGAGTTTTGTGTCGGAGAAGTATAAGAGAGATGTCAAGAAAGCTCGATATATCCCGCGAGTTCGTTCTAATGATGTTGGTGGATATTTTTTGTATGCAACGCGATCTTGCTCGACTTGTCCCGATAAAACTGAATTGATCTCAAAAAGAGTACCGTAATGTGGTCTCTTTGGACATGCTTGAACGTGCGAATTCCGATCCCACATTCATTGAAAGCATTACGCTGATAAGGCAAGCCTTTGTAAGTTCAACATGCAATCAAGTCAACAATCATAGTAATAATGGGAAAAAAACACCAAAACCAAAAAAGAAAACCACACCGAAACCGCTCAAAAATCAAGGTAATGTTCATTGTTACTTTCGATATTCAAGGTTTGGTGTGTCATGAATTTGTTCCGGAAGGCCAGACGGTCAACTTAAATGATGATAATGCGCCATCGCATCAAGCCATAATTGTGACCGAATTTAAAGCCAAAAACGCAGTGAATACCATCGATCAACCACCATATTCACCAGATTTGACTCCGTGTGATTTTTTCTTGTTCTCCAAACTGAAATTGCCGCTCCGTGGAACCCGATTTCAGTCGATCGAAGAGATAAACAAAATTCGCTGAAGGAGCGCAAATCGATCTTAAAAAGTGGTTATAAAAAGAGTTTCGAGGACTGAAAAAATTGTTGGCACAAGTGTATTCCGTCTGGTAAGGATTACTTTGAAAAGTAACAAAATTACAAAATAAATATTGATGAAAAATGAAATATTTTCCATTTTATTTATTTTTACTCACAATTTTTGGATCTTCTTCTTCTTTACTGGCGTAGACACCGCTTACGCGATTATAGCCGAATCAACAACAGCGCGTCAGTCGTTTTTGGATCTGCTCTTTAATAAAAAGGCCTCGTGGATTCTGGACAAATGCCATGTTATTCGACAACCAATGCAGTGGAAGAGTTTTTTCAGTTTTGACCGAGCACATAAAAGGACTCTGCTTTTAAGTTATTACAATTTAATGAACTAAGTTTCTTCCGGGTTTTATTGCATTATACGATTTGAGGATGGTAAAATAAAACTCTTTAATAGTTCTCTTGACATTAGCAGATTTATTATCAATTCTGTGAATCAGCCATTATAAGTATTCAGCCGTTTGTGAAAATATAATAGAATGCTTTATTGTACCTATCATTTTTTAGGCTGTAAATTTAAAAAATAATTATATTTTATTCAACTGCTGACGATAAAGCTTAGCAAATATGCTGAAAGAAGAACACATTGCGATATTGAAAACCCGATTGAAAAAGAAATTCAGACCTCTTGACACGCTTTGACTGCTTTGTAGAATGGTACGTACATATACCGATCAAAATTGAGCCGGACAGAAAAAACCATGATAAGCCAATACAATCATGGCAAGCTTATTCTAATTTCCCATATACCTGACAGATGTTTTGGCTTCAATACCTTCAGTGAATGATTTTGAATGGTTTTCAATGGGCTCTTCGCTTACCCCGAAGCAGATTTTGTAGCTTAGAAAACAGCAAAATGACACAGGGTGACTTTCACTTTGTGTTTGGCCAAAAAGTCAGCCACAATGTTGCTGAAATGTGATGGCGCATTACGTCTCGTCACCAGTAATGATGAGTATAGGGTTCTACGCTACGTTTTGTTCTTTTGGTTTGAGTTTAGCATTAACAGAGATTAAAAAAAAATATTGATTCAGCTTGCGTCCGCAGTTAAAATAGATCATTCACAGGGAAATTTGATCAATTGGCAAGTACTTGTTTATAAATATAGTCACTAATTTAATTTATACTTAAATATTAAACGCAAAAAAATTACTAAGCGCTTAGATAATACTCAATACAAACTGTTAACCGATATCATTTGAGTTGAACTAATTTTTCCGGTCTATTTTGCTGAAACCCAATTAAATTTTACTTTTACCAAAAGGAAAACAGCCCAAAGAAGAACTCACCGGATACGTGCATACATTTAATACTACACTCTCTCCGAAAAAACCTATTTGCATTTGTGGCCCAAAGAAGGCAACCGCAAAGAGAAGGGAAATCAAAGAATAGCAAGCTAATCGCATATGAAAATTTAATTTTTCATTTAACTGTTCACCATTTGCGATTCGCTGCTCACTGCTCACTGCGCCCTCCGAGTAAACAAAATCGGCAGCTGTGCTGATGTGCTGCAGCCCGCAAAGAAAGGAAAGAGAATCAAATATTAAGCG
>CM050326.1:58958942-58983942 GCA_027475135.1 Bactrocera correcta | reverse complement strand
CCGTGATCATCGGAAATTCCATCGAAACTGTGCGTAAATTCATCAAAAATCAGCCGAAATCATCAAAGAAATTCATGGAAACGGAATTAAACATCTAAAAAAACATCGATTTATCGCATTTTGATCGAACAATTGGGTTTACGAAAGGCGTGTGCACGGTTTGTTTCGCACAAATTGACTGACGACCAAAAATTGTTCAAAATCTAACATTCGAAGGACGATTGCTTGACCAAAAATCACATTTTACATTTACTATTAACCACTCCCAATATTCACCTGATATGGGATCGTGCGACTTCTTTCTTTTCGAAAAAATGCATTTGCCGGTGAAAGGAAAGCGTTATGCAGATGTAGAGACCACAAAACACTCGTTCGACATGCTTTTTGACCGTGGAAAAAGCTGTATTTAAGCAGAAGGAACTATTTGAATAAAATAAATTGATTTTGCCGAAAAAAGTATTTGTTATATTTTTTTTTAAGTCCTGTTTACTTTGGAAGGCACCTTGTAATTATCTATCCCAAGCATCTTCAAGTTTTCCTTGAGTTCGTAATTGCACCGTGATCGCGGTCTTCCCCTTGAAGTAAACAGCGCAATTTACGATCATTTTATTTTAAAAAAATTATCAGTAAACTAACGGTGTTGAATCGGATACGTATTCTACGTTTGATAGCAAAACGTTTTTGAGTTCATATTCTTTTACGTTTTTTGAAATTACTAGGGCAATAAAGAATCTTGTGCTACTGAGGTTGCAAAATTATGCAATTGCAAATATTTACCATAAGCAATGAACGTCTTTTTTGTTTGTTTCTGTGGTGAAGAAAAACATTATTTGTAAACAAAATTTTCCCACAAATTGGAAAATATGTCGAAAGAATATTTAGAGAAAAATTAACTGATGCTTTAATTGATGAAGGTGCTGAAGAAATTATGGACATTGAAGGTAAGAATGCGGAATTTCATTTAATAACAATTTTTTCTAGAAATCAAAAGTGATGATGACGCAGTGGATACAGTTTTAGATGAATTGGCTGACAATATATCTGTTATGGAATGTCGACGAGGAGTTTAGAGCACAATACTTAAGTCAGACATTTGGCGCAATAATATTTTGACAATACTAGACGAAAATCGATTCCGCCAAATGTTAAGAGCACATAGAGACCAATATAAGATGCTGGTTGCTTTAATAAAAAACGATGAGGAATTCAAAAAAGCGCATTCATGTAAGCAATTTTCTGTCGAATTGCAATTAGCAATCACACTGTTTCAATTGGGTTCGGGAAAAAGCGCAGCATATAGAAAAATAGAGATAATTTTTTGAGCGGGAGATGGCGAGGCTAAATCGATAATAACAAAAATAATCATTAGAGTGTTCTTGCGTCACTGATCTAAGTATATACATATGTACATATGTATATTGACCCTATGAGATTGACCGATCGAAAATGGTATCGGATACCGTTGAAGAGTTACCGTTTCGTATTTGACGGAAGAGATTAAATTAGCAGAATCGCCAATTGAAGACCATACATCATACTTCTCTTGAAACCACAGATATTCAATAAAAGCACAAATAGTGTGTGACTATAAACGAGTAATTCGACATATTGTGATTGGCCACCCTAGAAGCTTTAATGATGCCTGTATATGACGAAATAGTTCACTTTTTAAGCAAAATTATCAATATTTTTCTTCACAGCAATGGATTGTTGGGGACTCGGCATACCCTTTATCTGGAACGCTAATAACCCCTTACTATACTATGTTCGGACCGACATTGAAAACACATTTGTGAGTTGTGGAATCTAAGTCGTTCGGACCAGCAATGTGCGTTTTCGATGAGTTTTCACTGACAACTCACAAATTTATCGTTTTGTTTACATTTTAGTAAGTTTTGGATGCCTTAATATTGGCCCGCGAAAAGCACTAATTTTGTTTTGCCACAATTCAATGAGTAGGGCTTCTCCCCTATCACTCCACAAATTTATTTTTTTGTATTTCTGCTTTTTTTCATTTTTCAATATCAATAGGGCGATTCTCTTGCTCTTGCAAGATTGCACGATGACACCAAAATGAAAAAATCCTACACCGAAATATGCACGGCCAAGAGAGCCCCCAAATTGCGGAACCTAGTGATATATGAACGGCTGATTCGGTCAATTTATTGTAAATGACTATTGTGAATTGGGGCACCCTCCGCATACATTTTAAACAAAAAAAAACTGTAACAATACAATTTAAGTAGAAATTATAAAATCTATTTAAAACAAACTTTTCTTAACAATTTAACGACGGAATATGTCTTTATGAAAAATGATAGCTTTGTAAAACAGGGTTGCAGTTATATTTTTACGTGTCATTGCACGAAATTAAACATGGGTTTTGGCCCGACATATTTCACAGCCATTGCAAATAATTTTCTGCGTGTGTAAAATATTGCAATTTGTGCACCGTGAAAGGGTTTTGCAAGAGCAAGAGCTAATATGACAATTTCAAGTGACAATTTAGGGCCGGCAAAATATGTCTTCCTCTAAAATCGATTAAACTAGAGAAGGCACTACTTGAAAACTTACATTCCCTACATTATAATCGGTGCCTTCTCTAGTTTAATCGATTTTATAGGAAAACATATTTTGTCGGCCCTAAATTGTCACTTATAATACTATGTTCGCACCGACATTGAAAAAATTTTGTAAACACATTTGTATGTTGCGGAATGTAAGTCTTTCAGACCGACAATGTGTGCTTTCGATGAGTTTTCACTGACAACTGTCAATTACGGGGATTCTCTTGCTCTTGGCAAGATGACACAAAATGCAAAAATCCTATACCGAAATATGCAAGGCCAAGAGAGCACCCATTGCAGAATCTAGTGATATATGACGGCACAAAAATAAACATGGGTTTTGGTCTGACATATTTTACAGCCATTGGAAATAAATTTTTGCGTGTGTTTGTTGTGCCGTTGCCCCAAGAAGAAAATTCTGCAATTGGTGCACCGTGCAAGAGTTTCGCAAGAACAAAAGAATCCGTTTAACAGTGAGCTGGTTTATTTGTATATGGAATGTAAACAAATACAAGTGACAATTTAGGGCCGGCAAAATATGTCTTCCAAAAAAATCGATTAAACTAGAGCAGGCACCGATTATATTGAGTGGAATGTAAGTTTTCAAGTAGTTTTCAGCGAAAACTGTATTTTCGTTTGGCAGATTTTACATGGACGAAAACACAAGTTTTCATACGAAAACCAGTTTTTCCCACGAAAACATGTTTTCAATGTCGGTCCGAACATAGTATTTGAGTAGAATATTGTTTTGGGCTTTTCAAAGAAAGATTTGAAAGCCTTAAGCAGTGTATGTCTAACAAAAAACTTTAAATTATGCTGCGATATCGAGAAAAACATCGACACTAGCATTTTAAGGTACTCTTTGGTTAATAAAAAATATAACAATAATTTTTATGTCGCTGTTATAGACAAAAATCCTCAAATCCCTATAGGTGATAGAAGAAATCTGTAGCTATTTTGTTCATGTCACCCAAAACAAATAGACTTTTATTTACGAGTGTATACAGCAACGAATTTTTCTGCATGTGTATGAGTCTTCTGTTTATCTCTTTTTTTTGTAAAGGGGGATTATTATTGCTGTATTCCAAATTTCCTGGCAGCGATTCACTGTTTCCATGAATTCTTTCAATGAACACGATGTTTGAGTTTTTTATGAGTTCAACTGTCTTCTTTTAAATATTTTCCATATAATAGAAATAATGGACGCATTTTTTCAATTAGGAAGTCGATTATCAGGTGAAATTATATTCATTGCTTTAAAGAAAATTTGATTGTTTAAATTTTTTCTATTTATAGTGTCTAAATTAGCTGTCATAATGTAATAGATTTCCAATGGTGACAAGTAGTTGGCGCAAAATCAGAGTCGCACCGAGAGATCTAGCGTCGATCAGTTTCAAATCACTTCGATGAAGTGATTTTGAACTGTCATTTTTGTATGGCAAAATCTTGATGAATTTATAGTATTAGTAGCATAAACCACTCAAATTGCAAAAAACGGTCGACCAGAATGGACATACATATCTGTTTATTTATTTATTAGCAAGTTGAAGTTTGATTAGAAATACGAAAAGACTTTTTCGACAACCTAATACACTTACACATGTGCAGATGTTTATGATGCTTTAAGGGGGGTGTAAGGTATGTTTTTTGCATTTTTTATTTTGTATTAACGTATAATATCTTAAAATTATTCTGTGAAAACTTGAGAGCAATTAAAGCAAAATTGACGGAGATATACCCTTGTAAGTCTTCGCCCTCCGATTTGATTGTGATCGTCTGTGAAATTTTAAACATGTTTTTCCCGCAACTCACGTTTTTAAAGTCGGTTCCCCTCATAACTTCAAAACTGCTGCACCGATCCTTTTGAAGTTTTAAACACTATTTCTGAGGTAACGCTGGAGAGTTTTTTTTAATCATAATTTTGATTTCTCAATAACAAATTAGCCGATTTTTTCCCAAAAAAATTGTGTTTTTCACTTCAAAGTCTTAGGCAAAATTCAAAAATTGGAATTTCAAAAAAACTCTTAGAGCGTTACCTCGTAAAATATGTACAAAAGTAGTATTTAAAATTTCGAAAGGATTGGTGCAGTAGTTTTGAAGTTATGAGGGGTACCGCAATTCAACTTTTTTTCGAGACCCGTCCGGACAATTGCTTCCATTGCCGTATTTTTTAATATTTCTTTGTAAAAAATTGACAACACATTTTTCGAATGTCATACTTCAATGAACTTATGGTTGGTTAAATAAATTTTAACTGTGTCGTCAGGAAAAAATCACAAAACCATTGCTTTTTTCGTATGATTTAACCTTACCGTAGTCGTTACCTCTCTAGATTGGAGAATTATGATAACATACTTGCGATCCAATTCTTGGATAACAGTGATTAATTTAGCAGATATCATTAATTATATGTATGTATCTTCTCAGTCCATTCCATTAATTTCACCTTCATTTTTGTAAAATAATTTTCATTTTACTTCAACATATTCAGATATTATTATTTTAATAAAAATATTATCATTTTAACTAAATATTACTACAAAAAATATTTAAAATAAAATTATACCACGTATTTTAAGTATTTATCTGTAAATTCTATTAAAATCAATTTAAGAGTTTTGGAGATATTAATTTTTCAAAAAAGATTCAACACTCATTTTCAACATAGCGAAACTTGTTTAAATCCTGATAGGGTTAAAGTAAATCATTTAGGACTATTATTTACTAAAATTTCTAGAAATCGGAAGACTTCTTTAAAATCACTTTTATTCTGACTGAGTATTATCCCGGTGTTACCTCTTCCGAACTTCAATACTAGTTGAATTAGGTGGAAAAATACAAACTCTTGATCTGTATTTTCTTTTTCAATTTACAATTTAATCATTGAAAGATATACACAAGAAAAACTTTTAAAAATTATTAAATTTTAATTGAAATCATCAATCCCCAAAATCAAATAATCTAACAATATAATCTTCTCCAATGAGGCTCACTTTCATCTCATTGGTGCGGTAAATAAACAAAACGGTCGGTTTTGGTGCGAAGTAAATCTACAACTGTTTTACGAACAACAATTGCATTCACAATTGGCGTAGACACCGCTTACGTGATTATAGCCGAGTTAACAACCGCGCGCCAGTCGTTTCTTCCTTTCGCTACGTGGCGCCAATTGGATATCCCAAGCGAAGCGAGGTCCTTCTCCACTTGGTCCTTCCAACGGAGTAGAGGTCTTCCTCTTCCTTTGCTTCCCCCGGCGGGTACTGCGTCGAATACTTTCAGAGCTGGAGTGTTTTCATCCATCCGGACAACATGACCTAGCCGCTGTCTTTTAATTCGCTGAACTATGCCAATGTCCTCGTATATCTCGTACAGCCCATCGTTCCATCGAATGCGATATTCGCCGTGGTCAACGCGCAAAGGACCATAAATCTTTTGCAAAACTTTTCTCTCAAAAACTCGCATTGTCAACTCATCCCTTGTTGACATCGTCCAAGCCTCTGCACCATATAGCAGGACGGGAATTACGAGTGACTTATAGAGTTTAGTTTTAGTTGTCGAGAGAGGACTTTGCTTCTCAATTGCCTACTCAGTCCGAAGTAGCACCTGTCGGCAAGAGTTATCCTGCGTTGAATTTCTAGGCTGACGATGATATCAATATCATCGGCATACGACAGTAGCTGCACACTCTTATAGAAGATGGTACCTTCTCTATTTAATTCTGCAGCTCGAACTATTTTCTCCAGAAGCAAGTTGAAGAAGTCGCACGATATTCTGAAACCTCCTTTGGTATCGAAAGGCTCGGAGAAGTCCTTCCCGATTCTGACGGAGCTTTTGGTGTTGCCCAACATCAGCTTACACAGCCGTATTAGTTTTGAGAGGATACCAAATTCAGACATCGCGGCATAAAGGCAGCTCCTTTTCGTGCTGTCGAAAGCAACTTTGAAATCGACATAGAGGTGGTGTGTGTCGATTCTCCTTTCACGGGAGTTTTCCAAGATGTGGCGCATGGTGAATCATTTGTCGGTTGTTGATTTGCCAGGTCTAAAGCCACACTGATAAGGTCCAATCAGTTTGATAACAGTGGGCTTTATTCTTTCACACAATACGCTCGATAGTACCTTATATGCGATGTTGGGGAGGCTAAACCCACGGTAGTTGGCGCAGATTGTGGGGTCTCCTTTTTTATGGATTGCGCATAGCACACTTAAATCCCAATCGTTGGGCATGCTCCTTATCACTTCTTCGCCGCCGTGTTTGAATAGCTCGGCCGACAATCCATCGGCCCCTGCCACTTTGTTGTTCTTCATGCGGGTAAATGCTATTCGAATTTCTTCGTGGTCGGACAATGGAACGTCTGCTCCATCGTCGTCGATTGGGGAATCGGGTTCGCCTTCTCCTGGCGTTGTGTATTCACTGCACTTCAGCAGGCTGGAGAAGTGTTCCCTCCATAATTTAAGTATGCTCTGGGCCTGTCGGCCAGCTTATCAAGCTCTTCGTACTCACCCATTTCGGTCTCTTTCTTTTTCTGTCTCGCTTACCTCTTCAACTCTCGGTATCTATCCCATCCCGCACGTGTTGTGGTCGATCGAAACATTGCGAGTTAGGCAGCCTGTTTTCTGTCTGCTGCGACACGGCACTCCTCGTCGTACCAGCTGTTCTTCTTTCCGAAACCCAATGGTTTCGGTTGCAGTTATACGTAAGGAGTTAGAAATGCCGTCCCACTGCTCCCTTATATCGAGTTGTTGACGACTGCTTTCAGAGAGCAGGAGTGCAAGCCGAGTATAAAATCGTTCGGCTGTCTGTTGTGATTGTAGCTTCTCGAGTTCGAACCTTCCTTGTGCTTGTTGGAGTGCCTTTTTTGCTGGGTAGAGGCGGGTGGGAATCTTGGCTGCAACAGGAACTCGGAGCGTATGCACGTCTAGAACACTGGAGACGTGTCTTCCGTCTATCACAACATGATCAATCTGGTTAGTGGCTTTTCGATCCGGAGACAGCCAGATAGCTTAGTATATTTGCTTGTGCTGGAATCTGGTACCACAGGTAACCATATTTCGGGCCTCAGCGAAGTCAATCAGCCTGAACCCTGAATTTACCGACCGTAGAGCCAAAGATACCTTCTTTGCCCACCCTGGCGTTAAAGTCGCCAAGCACGATTTTGACCTCGTGGCGGCGTTCTCTCCCACCACGAATCCCACACCAAACTTGCGCTCCTTTATATGACCACTGTAGTAAATGCCACAAAGACCTACTCGTATCTGTCCATGTACCGTCCTTCGCATTTCTTAGACGGCGGTGATGTCAGCTTTTATTTTCAAGAGGGCATCAACCACCTGGGCAGCGGCACCTTCCCAATTAAGGGATCGGGCATGCCAGGTGCATGCTCTCAATTTGTAGTCCTTTTTTTCGTTTGCCTTGGTCGTCATCAAAAGGGGGGTCTCTCATCAGAGGCTATTGTTGATTTTTCAATCAATCAAATCACAGGAGATTTCGATAGATAAGTTTCAAATCTACTCGGTGACGAACTTAACAAGTGTCATTTTTATATGGAGAAATCTTTCGAAATCCTCTTGGTTAAGGAGACAATCTGCTCAATCTTTTTAGGTTTGCTTTCGGACATCACAGAATTGTGAGGAAATCACGAATTTCAAAAAACTCACAATTCTGAGAGTTCTGATTTTTGTAAGAGCTTGCGAATGTAACATTACCCATCAATCTGAAACTTACACGTAACGTTTTAATAAAAATCCAGAGTATAAAGGAATGTATGTATTAATAAAGCAAGGTTCCTAAAAATACTTTTCCGCTTTATAAATGTGTGCATTTGTAATTATTATTACACAATATACATATGAACTTACATACACATGTACATGTGTATACCAGTGTGACACTTTCAAAACAATTTTTTTTACTTCTTCAATAGTTTGTACATATATTCAAAAATATCCTGTGAAATCGGCAAGGTTGTATTTTGAATAGTTTTTGAATGGCAGCGTTCTACACAGCGACCGTTCAGAGGTGCAAACATACTTGTATATAAGTGAAACTTTAAGCGCGTTTTTCTCGAAACGACATTTTTCAAAATTGCTGACATCATAACTCAACGAGAAGTTGACGATTGCTAAACAATGGACTACAATCTTGGTTGAAAATTGTCAATTTGGCATTAAAAAAACGTCCATTTTTTCATAAAAAAAACGATTTTTTTTTTTTCAAAATTACTCCATTTTTTTTGATTTTTGTTATTTTTGAAGATCGTAGTTCACTGTATTACTAAACATTTTGATTTTTTTTGTTTCTCAACCGGAATCATGCCAGAACTTTTTTCGGCATTTCCGCAGACTGCACATAACTCCGTTATTTTTCAATATTTTTGTAAAAAAAATTTTAATATAGCTAAAAATATACTTTATTACGTCCATAGAACGTTGAAACATTCAATCTAGTACTCTCTTTTAAAAAAATTCACGAAAATCGCCGAAATTTTCATGCGTCACACTGGTATAGCCCCTTAAAAATGACAATTTTTTTACATTAATTGAATCAAAAGAGGAGGTCTACCCATTGACATCTTTTCAATCTTTTACGTTATAAACTATTATCCAGTAGTTGAAGCGCAAATATATTTTCATAATGATTTAAACTGAAGTGTCTTTTTCGGTATTGATGCCAATGTTCCACTTGGAAAACCACGGTTCTAGAGCATTAGATTTCATCTGCAGTTTCCTGAATGCAATAGTAGTATTGCCACTTGATGCTGCACCGTCGGCACAGGTTGCCGTCATTGTGAATCAAAGTTGGTTGTGGTTGTGCTGTATTTAGAATGTAGAGCACCGGTCTCAAATCCAGCGGATATCAGGGAACAAAACAGCGCAGTAGTATATTATTTATAGTATGTATTTAGTAGTATAGTATTTTCACTAGATATACAGTGTTCTACCCTATTACATTGTTCAATTATGCCATGAAATCTGAAGTCAAACTAATGATTCGGAAAAAGACGATTGTCTTCCAACACCGGAAAAAGCCTGCGTAAAAATATTTTTTTGAATACTTTCGAGATAAACACCAGTAGACTAATTGGTCGATAAGAATTAACCAGATTACGTTTTCGGTGACATTTGCCAATACTTTGATCTCCTCATGTACTTCTACAACATCTATTTCCAAAATCGGAAATGCCATTTGACAAACGACATCCAAAAAATTGCTGACTACCGCATTAGTAAATCCATCACTAAACTCGCTGGGAGTATTTGGCAAACCCCTCGGCCCTCTGCGCATTGTTCTTGACCAATGCCCTCTTCTGTTTAAAATTGGTGGGCATCTAGATATTGGCTCATTGTTTTGTATAGTCGCATTCCAAAGATTGTTTACAGGATATCCTGGTTTTGGTAACAAGAAGCGCCTATTTATTTTTACTGACTCGCCATTCATGCCGAAGACGTTTCTTCTTTAGCTTCGTCATTACCTTATTGACCAAAGTTTGTTCCGGTGTCTACATTGTTCGGGTATCCACATTGTCTTTTGGCCATTTGGGATAAATTAAAATATTTGACAAGTAATCTGGTGGGATAATTCATTGCGAGTACCGCCGTATTTTTACTTCAAGCAGTACTGCGTTGTATTTTGAAGTATTTTTCTCTGTTTTTCTTTTTTTTTTTATAAATCAATATTTCCAGAGATTTTATGTCCAACTTCATTGCGGCTCTATTTTTAGCTGCTACCTTAGGAGATATCCATTTGCGTTTAGAAGGTAGGCTGACTTCATAAACGCAGTTTGCAATGCAACACTGCAATGCCTAGTGTTCATAATCGCATCAAACACAACCTTGGCAATGCCGCGTGTTCATTATTGCATGGTAATGCTTTTTTATGCGCAACATATGCCAAACTTGTGCATTGTTTTCATTTGTGATGCTTTAGTGGCATTTCATGGCGGCAAAAGGTAAACAAAAAACAGAATATGAATTTGTGGTGAAAATGGCGGATTTATGGTAAGTAAAAATGGTTTACTTTAAAGATTGTAGTTTTACTTATGAATTTTTAATATTTTCTGTATATGCATAGTGAAAAAAAGTGGAACCATGACAGGAAGAAATTACTTATAGAAATAAGATTGAAGTATGAGCCAGATTTCGTTGCAAAAAAAAAAGAGGAACACTTTTTGGGAGCAAATAATGTGGGATGTGAAGGAAATAGATAACACATTCCCATTCTCCAAGGACGAAAGTACCAGATGTTTTGTTAATATAATGGGCACCTACAAACGAATAAAAAAACGAAACAACACATCTGGGGAAGGCGCAACAAATTGGGAATTTTTCCAAACATTGGATGAAGTTTTCGGCAGCCGCAGTAGTGTCCTTGTGCCTGATGCCATGCTGGAATCTTCCCTTGATTCCTTAATGCAAGATTTAAGTAATGATCCACCCGATAGCCCTACGGTGCTGGACTTAAATGCAACATTACCTAGTACCAGCACTCCAAGAAATAAACTAACAAGAAAAAGCAATGTGTTAGAGTTTTTAAACAAGGAATCGGAAGAAGATGCCAAAGTTATGAAGAAATTGCTGGACACGGAGGCAGAGAAGCTAGCAGTGGAAAAAGAAAAATTGGCCGAATTGAAAGAAATTCGTACACTGTTCCAGAAAATACTCGACAAATCTTAGAATTAAAGTTTGTTTTACGTTTAACCTTTATTATTTTATATTTATTTTTCATATTAAGTTTTAAGTGCAAAATGAATTGTTTTTTGTTTATTTTTTCCCTATAAGTGAAAAATGAACTGACTGTTTTTTATTTTTATTTTTTCTTTATTGCGTTTAATAAAGTTTAAAAAACAACTATAACTTTAAAGTCCAAACTGTTTTCAATTAGGCAGACAATAGCGTGGCCAGTGCATCCCTTTTTGCTTTTGCCTCCCTTTGTCCCGATGTAATCGTATCTTCGACTATTTGGGGCTCGGTATGTGAGTTTTCTTCATATATTTCATCGACTAAGTAGCCTTCATTTTCAATTATTATATTATGAACAATCATGCATGCCATTGTAATTAATTTTGGCATATATGGACGTTGAGCCTCGATGTATTTGAGAATTCTAAATTTTTTTTTTAAAACACCAAATGCCTGTTCCACAACAACGCGAGTTGAAGACAGAATCGCATTGTATTTTGACTGCATTGGTGTTAAGAACCCGTTATCGCGATAGGGCACCATAAGGAACAATTCTAATGGATACCCTCCATCGCCCAACAAATGGTAATTAGAACAGATTTTAATCTCCTTGCTAATTATAGCTTTCCTGACAGAGCTCCTTTGCCAAACTGATGCGTCGTGGCATGCACCTGGACAGCCGATAAATGCATCTATAAACCTCATTCGACTATCTACAATAGCCTGAAAAAAATATTTCCAGTTAATAATTATTATCATGCAAAAAAGTTAATTTTTTACTTGTGCAATGATTGAATACGTTCCCTTTCGGTTGCGATAGCTGATTTCATCCTTGATTGGCTTCGAAATTGGAATATGAGTTCCGTCGATGCATCCAATTACAAAAGGAAAAGGATTATACCGCAGGTTTGTAAATTCTTCATTTACTTGTTTTTGTTCCCCTGCAGTTTTGGGAAATTTGATTACATCTCCCTTCAAGCTGCAAATCATTTTAATTATTTTCAGAAACACCTTATATGCGAGGCCAGCTGCCACACCAAACCGATCGCTGACATCTCTGAAAGAGCAATTATTGCTTAGCTTCCAAATTGTTATTTGTAAAGCTTTTTTCAACGTTATTGCTATACGTCCAGTTTCACTTGAATTCCACCAGGGCTTAATCGCAATCTGCAACTTCTTTACATTTAGGGTATTAGTTTTATCAACTTACTCAATACTCTACGTATTTTATAATAAATACCTGAAATGTACTTTTCTTCATTCGAAAATGAGAATAAAATACATCGTCTTCCATGCTTTCGATAACCTTACAAAAATTTTTGGTTTTTGGAATTCTTCTCCGTGAATTTTCGCTAGCTAATAATGCAAAACGACGGCGTTTTCTTTTGTTTACTATATTTTTGATAACACTGCTGCTTGATTCTCTATTATCAGCCAATTCTGAGGCTGTTTTCAAAAGAATACAGCAATATTCCTGCACATTCATTTAAAAAAACTTTGTTGTCGAATATGTTAATGTTAGTGATGCAAGGTACCAATCTTTTGCGCGTTCATAAATGCAGTAAAATGCCAACAATTTATTTGGCAAAGCAGTGCTGCCACGCAATATTGCTTTGCATTATATATGAATTTCTTTGCAGTGTTGCATTGCAAACTACGTTTATGAAGTCAGCCGTACTGTCAGCCATTATGTTGGTAACTGCCAGGCGACCAGCTCAGGATCTGACATCAGACACTACAATCAACATAACACCCAACAACAAATGGACTGTTTATTTGAGTGTTGAAAGTGTTACAGAAATTATCTTTTTATAATTTTTTTTCCTCTGTACCCTACGCGCGAGTGTCGGCTAGGAAATGGGTGTCGCTGCTCACATTATCATGATTTTAAGCCGGCTCCTGTCAGAGTCATTACAGACGGCTCTTGGCGAAAGCTGAGCTATTTTCCCCATCATCCAGTTAAATTGAACTCTTTCATATGCATTCTCAAAACAAGGTGAATGGGTCATACAAAGTTCATTGCTAATGCGGTCAACAAAGAAGCAAAGCAGACTGGGATATCAGTCCAAACGTCGATGGGAGACGAGGCTGCAACCACCGGAGGACACAGCGATCTTATGAACTGTGTCGCCAGCGGTCACACTCCCACTGCAACGGCAGCATGTTTGCGTACTACTGGCAAACCAGCTGTACAGCACACAGGGTGCCACAGCCCACAAGGACTCCTGAGCAGGCGACAGGAGAAGGCAAGCCTGGAGGATAACACCGGAGGATAAGCAATCGTCTCAAAGGCAAGCCAACCCTGAAAGAAGAAGACGTGAAACGGCTTGGTTGGGCCGGGCACACTTCGCCACTTGTAATCCTTGGCGGTTGACAGAGAAAAAGATTTAATGCAAAGACCTAGGCGGGAAGACAGACGTGCCAAAAATTAATATTTACTCCTTGAATCCTGTGGAGGGCACTCCCGACATCAATCAGCGAGGTGAATCTCTGTTCAATTATATTTTGCAAATTAGTACAGTTAAGCGAGATGAGGAATCTACCTACATACCCACCTCCAGAAACATTCTAGACATAAAACTATGAACAAGTAGAGATACATTGGCAGAAAACTGGAAGTACGTTATCTGACCATAGGTACATCTACGACTCTAATAGATCGGAAGCAAATATCAGAAAAGAGATTAGGAGAAATCCCAGAAATACAACTTGGGATCTCTACAGGCAGATACTATTAGGCAAAAGACTTAGACCTTGCGTATGTAACTTACATGAAGAGCTTAAAAAGGGTATGACTGTATTTACGAATGCTTTAAATTTCACTACACATGGCCTACGCTACGACTCAAACCCAAAACGAAGCCTCCTTGCTGGAACAAGGAGCTTGGGTCTTGCAGACGTAAAGTACGGGAATACTTTAACTGGACCAAGCTAGTAGAAAGCGAAGAATGTTAGAACTAATATAACGATCTTCTAAGGGACTACAAGCAGTTCGTGCGCAAGACAAAGCGAGAAACAAACAAAAATATGAACATATATATGTGCCATGGCTAAAAGCGATTTTTAAGAGATGCCTGAAGTTCAGACTTGTGCCAGACTCATGGAGAAAGGCTAGGATAGTTTTCTTACTGAAAGCAGGTAGAAACAAATTGAAACAGTTTGGGCCTATAAGCTTAATTTTCCTCCCGGTGAAAACGTTAGAGAAAATCTTGTACACGCATATTAGGGTCGCAACGCCAACTAGAAGCTTTTCCAAGGCACAGCACGCATATACAAAAGGCAGATCAGTAGGCTACACTCCATACACTGATATTTAATACGGAAAGGGCTATTTAATATAAGAGATATACGCTTGAAACATTCTTGGACATTTCTGGAGCGTTCAACAACATCTATACGGAATCTATTTTGAATAGTATCCAGTCAATAGGTGTTGATCCGACTTTACAACAATGGATCAGAAATTTTTTGACCTCTAGACATATAACAGCGGAATGGAATGACGCTAAAATGACCAAGGAATTCTGTAGAGGTAATCCGCAAGTTGAAGTGCTATCTCTGCTTTTATGGACGTTAGTGGTAAATAAACTGCTGAGGAACTTGGACGGCAAAGCCCTTTAGATAATGGCGGACGACATTGACATCTTACTCTCAATACAGTCTCAAAATGGGCATCGCAAGCGGGTCCGTGATGGAACCAGGAGAAAACAGATTTGCTTGTGTTCACAAGAAAACACAAAATTTCTTTATGGAGCTTTCCTTCGATACCCTCTCTTAAGGTAAGGCTTTATATGCGTGTAGGAAGATGCTCGGCACAACATGGAGGCTCTCTCCCTCTCTCATGCACTGGTGAGTATCAAATATTGTAAGACCAATTTTACTCTACGGTACAGCAGTATGGTGGACGGGCGTACGGAAATCCACTTACCGGAAGCCAATGGAAAAGTTTCAGAAGCTCGCTGCGCTGTGCATAACCTACCACCTATAGAAATACAAATGCGTGCAATATACATACAAATATGTTCATAATTGCTCAAGAACAAAAATACATTATTTCTTCAAGTAATTTTGACAGCTGGTTACACATTGTGAATGATCCACATTAGAAGAGCAATGGAGAATACACAAAGAAAATAAACTTTGTGCGTAATGTGCATGTATGTATTAGGTTTTCAAAAAAGTGTTGCGGTATTTTTATTGAATCAATTCGTGTGGCACCCATACATCGAGCTTCTTAGTGACTCCAAGCTTCTTCAAATGGTTTATAACGGTTTGATGACTACTATGCCGGTCTCTTTCGACCAATTCTGCGATTTTATCGCAATTTTCGACAACAGGCCTTCCGGAGCGTGGCGCATCTTCGACCACCTCTACACCAGACCGAAAACGTTGAAACCATCGTTGTGCGGTGGAAATTGAAACTGTATCGGGTCCATAAACTGCACAAATTTTATTGGCGGCTTGAGATGAATTTTTGCCTTTATCGTAGTAGTACTGTAAAATATGCCGTATTTTCTCTTTATTTTGCTCCATGTTTACGACGCTATAACTCACGAACGACTTAAAAGAAACGACAATCAATCAAACACGTGTTAGCGCGTGAAATGAGCTTTCCAAAAAGCTATAGCATGACCCGATGCGACGAATAAAACTAGAACTACGCGCGTTCAGCGCCAACTAGCGAAAGTACCGCAAGACATTTTTGACAACCTAATATTTGAATTTTTTTTAAGAAAAAATTGTTGATGAATTATTTCTTCGCAAAATCAGGATTGCCAAATACCCATTTCATTGAAAGAATATTTTACAAATTAGAAGAACATTTCTTCAGAAAATTTTTTTGGCCATTTCTTAAGCGTTTTTTTTCATGAAGTTTCTACATTCCTTGAGAGCTGGATACTAAGCTCTAAGATACAAATGAAAATTGTATAAACATATGGACAAGCAATGCAATAAAAAAATCAGAAAAAAATCACGCTTGCAATAAGTAATAACAGTTAACAGTTGAAATGTGCATAATTACTTCTGTAATTGCGTATATATTAATAATCACGGCTAAATCTGTGAATTCGTGAATAATAGAATAAATGCTATTCTTCTATCGCGTCATATTCTAGTATTCTATCATTCTTGCGTGAAGTGCAGACGTTTTTACAAGAATATGTCTATTTTATATTTATGTTTATCTATCCGGCTATAATCGCGTAAGCAGTGCCTACGCCAGTAAAGAAGTTTATCTATATCTCGCACATAAAATATAAATAGGCAGGAAGACTGCGACGAATTCGCGAATAATTTTTTTAATTCGGAATAATTTATATTAATTATTATATGTCATTTACCTGAAAATTTATTATGTGCTCTCCTTCTTGTGTATATGTAATGAGAGAATTGAATCGTATTATTTGAGCAACGTAATAATCACGTGGTCAAGAATCAAAAAGAAGCATGCCGTTAAGATTTCCAATGAGAATTGAAGAAAATAAAAAAATATTATCTTCGATTCATTTTCAGTTCGGCGACATGTACGCTCCAAATCCACCACATCGTTTTTTTCGAACTAAGTGAACGAAGAATCGGTAATTTTTGCGCAATACCCATATGTATGTATTAGAAATCTTACCTTGGTTAATGGTAATATTGTTGGTTTTTTATTTCGTTTTCGCCGGTCATCAACTTGGCGAAAGTAATCCGTTACATACATATTATCAAAATCAATGTTGCTTAAGTACTTTTTTGTGATATACTACAGCGGCTTGAAATAATTCAACTTATTATAATAAAATAAATATTTACTAAAAATTTGTTTACCAACTGCAACCTTAAAGACAAGTAGTGATAAAAAGATATTTGTGATATGCATTATTACATCAAATATTTTCTTCTTGGCATTAAATTCGTCTACAACTATACCAGATATGTGACCGAGTGCCCTAGAAATAGAAGTTTTAAATTTTTTAAATAATTGTTTTATATTTTATCTAACAATTATATTAATTATACCTCATGTCTGATTTTGCTTTGTATTTTAGCTCCACTTCTGAGGTATTTCTATATAGTGTGTTTTGAGCATTATTCAATTGAACATAGTTGTCTCCAAAATTGGAAGGCAGCACTTGATTTGGTTTACAAATATTGTCTGGTTTTCCCAATAAATTCATGTGACATATAAAATCCACTTGAAAAGGCCAACACAATAAAGTTCGAACTATACGGGGAAACTTACTCTCACATTCTGTATGGGCTTTGGCAAATGCTTCACGGCAGCGTTTTTCCCCTTTTACTATCTGCCTTTTACAACGAGTTTCAAACTTTTTTGCATATGTCTTTTGCACATGGTGTCCCATATTTTCCGCTTTACGAAGAGTTAAATTATCATATGAATCATAATCGGCTCCATCAACTTCAACCCGAATTGGTAGAAGGATTTCATTCATATTTTCAAATGACTTTTCTACATCAATTAAATCATTTTCCATCGAATTTAATGTTTGTTGGAATGGTTTTATCATAATATCTAATCGGGTCTTAGTCAAATTATATGTAAGCGTTGTGGCACATGCAAACACTCGAACGACTTCTCTACCATTTGCAGCCAAATTTGCAATAGGTCCTGAATTTGCTCAAATGACTTGTGTGACAAAAAAAGCGTAATTTCAATTTACCTGTTATTATGTAGGCGAAACTCAAAGCTCGCAAATAACTCCGTCCAGATTTTCCTGCCATTCCCATAAATATTAAAAAGGTAATACACTTTAAACTCGTTGTAAACAAAAATCCGGTTCCTGTCGTTAGGATAATGTCATATATCGAATAGAGATACCATAACTTTTGAGATTTTGCTAATGTCCTTACCAACCAAAGTAACGATTATCCCCAACGTCATAATCTTCATTTCTAAAGAAAACTGAAAATTAAGCAGAAGTAGGAACCATAACACGGTAGCCACTAGAAAACCGACAAAACTACTACAAAAATATCTTTTACACGTCCAATTTTCAACGTTGGCGCTTAACAAAATGCAGTATAAAGAACGACATTTTTGAGAAAACATTAAACAAAATTTTCTTTTTATAAAATAAAGCATTCCCATTTGACATATATGAATATAGAATATTTGTTTTATTATATTTTCAACCTTAGATATCAAGCATATCATTTAGACATATTCACAGACACAATATTTCTGTATTTCTGGGATAACTGCTCAAGTTGGCTCAAGCTCAAATTCAAGACACGTAATTAACCCACATACACAATATTTAAATGTATTGGCGTCGATTTAAAATTGTATACAAAAATATAGGCATATGGTGTGATCTGATTTTTATTAATTCGCCGTAGATATATTTTACATATTATTTATAACCGCAGTATTTTCGTCCACTCGTCCAGCATAGCCGCAGTCTTTTAATTCGCTAAACTATGTCAATAACGCCGTATATCTCATACAACTCATCATTCTATCGAATGCGATATTTGCCGTGACCAATGCGCAAAGGACCATAAATCTTTCGCAGAACCTTTCTATCGAAATCTCGTCACGTCGAATCATCACATGTTGTCGTCGTCAATGCCTCTACACCATAAAGCAGGACGGAAATAATGAGTGACTTATAGAGATTGGTTTTTGTTCGTCGAGACAGGACTTTATTTCTCAACTGCCTACTCGCCGAAGTAGCACCTGTTGGCTAGATTTATTCTGCGTTGGATGTCTAGGCTGATCGAATTAGAGTAGATTGAAGAAGTTCGATGAAAGCAATCCGGCTTGTCTTGAACCTCGTTGAACCTACGGAGAGGTGGTGCGTGTCGATCTTCTTTTTACGGATCTTTCCCAAAATTTGGGGCATAGTGAATATTTGGTCAGTTGTTGATTTTCCAGGCATAATGCCACACTGATAAAAACCAATCAGTTTGACGTTGGGCTTTAATCTTTCACACAATGCACTCGATATAACCTTATATACGATATTGGGGAGGTCTATTCCTTGCATAATGTGGAGTCTCCCTTTTCGTGGATTAAGCAGAGCACACTTCAATTCCAATCGTCGGGCATGATCTTCGCCGCGTGTTTGAAAAGCTCGGACGGCAATCCATCGGCCCCGCTCGGTAATAACTATTCGAACTTGTTCAAGGTCATCGATTGGAGAATCAGGCACACCATCTCCTGGTGCTATGCCTTCACTGCCATTCAGCAGGCTGGATTGGTGTACCCCTATAATTTTAGTAGGCTCTGGGCATCAGTCACTAGATCACTTCTGCGAATTCTACAAGAGTATATTAGTTGCCGCATCTTTTTGTAGAATTTTCGGGCATGACCTTTATCGGTCAAGATCTTCGTATTCACCCATTTCGGCAATTTTATTTTTTTGTTTGCAAATGCGTCTCGCTTCCCTCTTCAACTCTCGGTATCTATCCCACCCGGCATCGTATAGTAACGTTGCGAGGTACAGTTCCCTTAAACCCAGTCCCTGACGAGTGCTCTCAGAGAGCAAAAGTGCTATTAGAGTGATAAATCGTTCGACTGGCTGCTGTGATTGCAGCTTCTTGACGTCGAACTTTCCTTGCGTTGTTGCTGCACGGAGATGGGTGCGTATCTTGGCTGCAACAAGATAGTGGTCAGAGTCGATGTTACGACCTCGGATCGTATGCACGTTTAAAACACTGGAGACGTGTCTTCCGTCTGTCACAACATTTTCGAACAGGTTGGTGGCTTTTCGATTCAGAAGCAGTCAGGTACCTTGGTGAATTTTTCTATGCTGGAATCTAGTACCACAGATAAACATATTTTGGGCCCCGGTGAAGTCGATCAGACTCAAACCATTAGTGGATGTTTCCTAGTAGAGGCTGACTTTATGACAAATATACCTTCTTTGTCCACCCTGGTGTCAAAGTCGTCAAGCAGGATTTTGACATCGTGGCTGGGGCAACTCTGATAAGTGCGCTCCAAGCGCTTATAGAAGGCATCTTTGGTCACGTCGCCCTTCTCTTCCGTCATGGCCTGGGCGCAAATCAGCGATATGTTGAAGAACTTTGATTTGATGCGAACCAACCGAATTTGCGCTCCTTCATATGGCCACTGTAGTAAGTGCCTCAAGCTGCGTAAAAACTTACGTTAAATCCTTTCGAACTTGCCGACAGCAAGTAAACCGAATTTTATTGACAATTGAATGACGTTTCAGAAATGATTATAGCTTGATCCAAAAGTTATTTCCGTTTAAACAACCAATGATTTAGTTGTTTACTAAAGATAAAGGATCGTTAAGGAACGTTACTAGAAATTATCTTTTCCATCCTGCCAGTAATTATCAAGAATGCATTACTAATGATTGTAACCTGAACTGAAATTTACGATATCTGTAATTATTGTAAAACCTGTATTTACATATTGTGAACACCATATCTGTGTGCTATGGAGAAACATCAATGACTTAAGAAGGGCAAAGCGCTTCATAAATTTAATTTTACTCAAAAGGTATATTCTTAGGAGTAGAAAATTGTATCCACTCTTCTAATAGGTTTCGTCCAGTTCCGGAATTTTACTTACAAACTCAAAAAATGTTTCACCTTTCTATAGATTTGTACTTAATAATTGCATAAAAAAATTTTAAATTATAAATAAAATAGTTCTTTTTACCCATTTTCCATTAATTTTTATCCTAAATAAATTCATTTATATTTAAATACAATTGCTTTTTAGAAATTTTCATGAACCTTCAATAACTGAGAAAAAATTAACTAAATTGGTAACTTGGAATTTGTTCCCCCCGGAAGGCTTTTGAAAATATGTAGGAAACTGAAATTCAAGTTGAACAGTTCGAAGTTCAGGACGAAGCTGAAGTAATCGACCCCATTTTAGAAGATGAAGCTGAAGCATGAGAAGTAAAAGGAAGTTCAAATAAAGTTTGTACAAGTTGACCTGCAATGGTCACCCACGTAAAAGATCTGTTCTCTGATGCATTTCTAGTATCGTAAGTATAACACTTAACAGCATCGCCGCACTTGCAGAGCAAGAGCGCGTTGATTGCTGTGAGAGTGATCACTGTGCGTGACAATGAAGAGTTGACAAATAGTTATTGATTTGATTCGAATGTCAAAAATAATACTGATTGAACTACAACAATGGAGAGAGAAGTGGTAATAATAATGTCAGATTAGATCTTGACTGTAAACGGAATAGTCGACATAAAGCTAAGAGAAATAAAGTTGAACGTTGTTTGAATAACCAACAAAGAAATGGTATAATTTAACTGGCGCCCAACTTGGGGCCTGAAAAAAATATTATGATAAATTCTTAAGTTTATATTCGTTACGAACATAAAGGATTTAATAAGTTTTAACATAAGCTGGTGACATTGGAAGAAGGAGAATAATGAACATTTCCAAGTGTAAAAAAAGCACCACGTGGCAAATTTAATTACCAAGCAAAGGCTTTAAGAAGCATTTATACGGCGTTAAAAAACAATTTAGTTCAAATACGGAAACAAAATTTGTAAGTGATTTGCTCAGTATTTTTAGAGATATAACGTATAAAAACTATTTGAAAACATTTCTGAACTTCTCTTTAAAATATTTATATGAAAAAATTTATTTCGTTTGTAACAACGTGTTTAACTTCAAGTTGATGTGCGCCCATCAATTAACTAACTTTTTTATACATACATTAGTTTTAAATGATAAAAACGAAATAAGTATGAATACTAATGAAATGACAACTGTTGTTACTGCAGCGATACCAGCTGCATTAAAAGCACAAAAAGAAGATTTTAATAGAAAGTTAGATGAAATGACAAAATAGTTTACTAATGCACGGACTGAAAACGTAGAACACTTTGAGGAAGTGAGAATTGTAGGGAATGGGCAATGTGATGAAACGCTCGATCTTGCATAATCTTTACCTGAATTTGACGGCAAGCAAGAACATTATGTATCGTGGAGGCAAGCGGCGTACACAGCCTATAGATTATAAGAAAGGTACGACGGAAGTGCTTAACACTACCAAGGGATCGCAATAATTAGAAATAGGATTAGAGGTTCTGCATACAGTATTCTAGCTTTTTTTAACACCGTGTTAAATTTCAAAGCCATAATAGCTAGACTTGAACTTAGTACTTATGATGACATACGAGGGTCACCTGGCAAATTCAATAAAAGAAAAATACAGAACGGATGCGTTACGCGTGTTTATTTCCGGTTTAAGAAAACCCATTTTCGATATTTTATTTTCTACAAGACCAGCTGACTTACCGACTGCGTTAGCACTAACCCAAGAACTAGAGGCAAATCATGAACGTTATATGTATGTTCACGGCGTATTTTTCGAAGCATTTTTACGACAATAGAAAGAGTCAACTCCGAAGGAAAGTCTCTTGAATACAACACTAATCATTTAAAATATTCTAGTGCTCATAAAAACCCGAATTACCAAAGTCATTACAATAACCATAGAAATAATACTTTTATTCACGAGGGTGGGAATGAGAAATTGGAATCAATGGATGTAGACCCATGAAACCAATTCAAATAATTTCACAAATAAATCACATTACGCAAGAAAATGTTGATCAAATTTCTTAAGACAACGTAGCAGAGAATGAAATTAATGGCATTTAAGGAGAGATACATTTTTTAGGGAAAGAATCCTGCTATTTTAGCAGAATAATAGGAGCTGAAAAAAATGTTATTAAAATGTTAATAGATACAGGTTAAAGTTACATCAAGCCCTTTAAGGAACTAAAGGGGATTGTACCATTAGCTAAACCTTTTTTAGTAAAATCAATGCATGGTTCGACTAAAGTAATTAAGTAATGTACAATACATTAACACCCCTTTTCTGTGCACTTGACAAATTAACAAAACATTGAAAATTAACTCAAATATTTATCAAGCTCGAAATATTTTGGTATTCTGTGCTAATCTTGATAAAAGTAAAAGCTTCAATTCGCAATGCTTTTCCCCACACGTGTGGTGAAAAAAATAATGTAAATAGAAACAGCTGATTTCTATTCAAATTATATTGACAGCAATTTGAGTGCAGTCAATTGCTCCTATGGTGCTTTTTAATCCAAATTTTCCAAAAAAATCTGGAACATATATCAAATAAATTACCTTAAATTAGTATATTATTATTTGTATTACAATAATACTTGCCCTGCTTTTATAAAAATGTCTTCCTCTTTTGAACTGTGAAACTTTATTTCTCCTCCCTTCACCCTCACAATAAGTTTTGCTACAGCCCATAAACTTCTCGAAAGCAACGACTGACTCATGGGTAAGTTGACGTGTTACCTATACATTTCCTGATATGAGCCGTGTTCAAAAAAGTTCAAAGCTGCTGGAACCATTACAGTTAAAGGTATTGACGTTTTCTGATCATCGTGTGGGGCTAGTTCATCAATTTTTTCAAACTTTTTGCCCAAAGGTATTCTCGCTTTTTAAATGCCGCGCACGATCAAATTCTCACAATTTTCATCTTCGTTTAACAACAACAAAAGTAAAATATCTTCCATTTTCACAACAAGTTGCACAATCAGATATTCAATTCATAACGAGCACTGTCAAGAGCATTTGACATCTTAACAACTTATAAGGAAAAAAGCTTTTTATTTCAGACACAGAATACGAAATGCTTGATAAATTTCAAATTTTGACAAATTGTAAATATGTTGAATTTGTCAAGTGAACAGAATAGGGGTGTTATTCGTAACAAATTCTGACTTTTTTATTTTACCTACCCTGGATCTAAAAGATGGTGAAACTACACATGACTTTGGAAATTAAAAGCTATTATTTACTGAATGTGGAGATATAAATATTATAGAAATTCAACACAGTAACATACCTCTTGAAGTGAAGGGAGAGTTTTTAAAAATGATCGAGAAACGATCAAATGCATTTGCAGACCCAAATAAATATTTACCGTATAATACAAATATCGTTGCAACCATTTGTACAAGACATGAAATGTCTATATATTCTAAGTTATACCCTTACTCATTAGGTGTAGGAGATTTTGTGAAAAATGAAATAAAGGAACTTTTACCTAATGGCCCTCTAGATCTCCCTATAACAACCCAATTTTGGTAGTGGACAAAAAATGTTTCTATGAGTTAGGTAATAAAAAGAAACGCTTGGTAGTAGAGTTTCGAAAATTAAATGAAGTAACAATTGATGATAAATATCCAGTTCCAAATGTAGTGTCGACCTTGTCTAATATGGGTCATTCGCAATATTTTACAACCCTTGATTTGAAATGAGGTTTTCATCAAATTGTGCTAGCAGAACGAGATAGAGAGAAAACAGCATTTTCTGTAAGCAACGGGAAGTATGAGTTTTGTGGACTGCCATTTGGCTTAAAAAATGCCGCTAGTATATTCCAGAGAGCTATTGACGTCCTTAGGCAACAAATAGGTAAAAGCTGCTATTTCTATGTATATGGTGTGATAATATTTTCAAACCAAAAGAATAACATATTGAAGACGCAAACTGAGTTTTAAAAAGCCTTTATGATGCTAATATGAGAGTATTATTAAAAAAGTTACATTTTTTTTTTAAATCGAAATCGAATACCTTGGGTTTATTGTACCAAGAGGAGGCATTGAGACATGTCCAGATAAAGTCCATATGATGTAAAACTTCCTAGTCCAGAAAAATTAATTCAGTCTAAGGTCATTCTTAGGACCGGCAAGCTATTATAGGTGCTTCATTAAAGACTTTGCTAGCATAGCCAAACCTTTAACAGATATTCTAAAAGGT